>CAUYLG010055166.1:0-80229 GCA_963573385.1 Cacajao melanocephalus | reverse complement strand
GTCCATGTGTTCTCATTGTTCAACACCAAGTTATAAGTGAGAACAAAACTTATTTGATAAATGGTATTGGGAAAACTGGCTAGCCATATGCAGAAAGCTGAAACTGGATCCCTTCCTTACACCTTATACAAAAATTAACTCCAGATGGATTAAAGATTTAAACATAAGACCTAACACCATAAAAACCCCAGAAGAAAACCTAGGCAATACCATTCAGGACATAGGCATGGGCGAGGACTTCATAACTAAAACACTAAAGGAACCACAATATTAAATGTGTTCCAAAGGGACTAGTTTTTAAGGTTTCAGAGAACACTTCTATTCATAACTGTGTCTGCTCAAGAGGCAAGTTTGCCTTCTCCATTATATTTGACACATATCCCAGATAAGGATCTTGACATTATATCTGGCTAGATCTTTGTGTTTTTATTTCACCCCTACAATGTCCTGGAGCTTTCCAAGTTACCTTCTGAGAACAGATAATTAGAAGGAAAGAAAACAAGCAACGTCTGTAACAGACTAGACACACTGAACCTGAAAGTTCTGAGTGCAAAGCAATGGATTAAAACTATAAAGAATTTTCTGGGAGCTGTGCTAGTGGTTGCATTAACATCTTCAAATTTTATTTTTGGAAGAAATCTTAGATACCATTTGTTGTTGTTGTTTTTAAAAGCCCATCATATCATGTGAAATATCATCTCACTTATTGCAGGTTTGGGTGACATTTTGAAAAGCCGAGAACGATGAGGCATCATATTGTTTTAAAGTCTAACTTCCTCAAATATTTGACACACTCACATTGGAACGGGTTAGTCACTCAGAGATGCAGTAAGTGAAGTAAAGGACATGTCTTATATACTGGTGAGTATCTAGCACCAAACTAAGGATGTAGCCTTCCACATGTATTTTGCTTGAAAGAATGAAATTGGGAGTGGAGCATGAAGGTCAGAAATGGTGTTCTTATTAAAGGCTTTTTGAGATATATTAATAAATTTGCTTTCATTCCTTCACGCCCACCCCCCACAGGTGGAATAAGGCTTTTTAATATTAACTAAATTGAGAGGTGGAAAATGGCATACCGTTTTAATCAGAAGTCTTTAAATATTACTGAGATGAAATATGTTTGCAGCATTGAAGCCTGGCTTAGTGTTATAATAAAAAGTATATTACATTCAGCTGAGCGCAGTGGCTCATGCCTGTAATCCCAGTGCTTTGGGAGGCCAGGGCAGGTGGATCACTTGAGGTCAGGAGTTCCAGACCAGGCTGGCCAACATGGCAAAACTCCATCTCTACTAAAAATACAAAAATTAGTTAGGCATGGTGGTGTGTGCCTGTAATCCCAGCCACTCAGGAGGCTGAGGAAGGAGAATTGCTTCAACCGGGGAGGCAGAGGTGCAGTGAGCTGAGATAGCACCACTCCACTCCATTCCAGCCTGGATAATAGAGTGAGACAGTGAGACTCTGTCTCAAAAAAAAAAAAGGAAGAAGCATATTACATTTAGTGCCTATTATATTGCAGGCACTGTGTTAAATTCTTTATAGATATTATTTATTAAATTTAATTTATTCCTCAGTACCAGATTGTGATGCAAGTACTCATTTTACAGCAAATATGCTACAAAGATTTTAAACTACATTTTATGCCAGTTCACAATGCCACAAGGTTCTGGCACTTGGTTCAAATGGTAACTCAGTTTGTTAAAAAAAATGGTAAAATTATGTTTAATCACTGCTCCTTATTCATGAAAGTAGACTAGAAATGAAAGTGGACTAGAACAATCTGGCACTATTTATCTCTACCTTTCCCCTCCAAATCTGTAAGTTTGATTATTCATTTTCTAAAAGAATAGTACTGAGAGATCGTGTAGGTCTTACACCAAGTTGCATCCAGGGCATAGAAGATGAGGTGAAGACACTGATCAGAATAGATTAGCGGCAGAGAATTCTTTTGAGAGAGTTATTGGTGTGCATTGATCCCCACCCTCTTTTTATATTTGCTCATTTTCCTCATAGGGCAATGAGAGGCGCTGCTTTCTTACTACCTTTACAAACGAGGTAGCAATGGGCAGTTAAAGATTCTCTTGAAAAGCTGATATGTGCTCTTTGGGGTTTGGGGACACTAGTCCTGGTGCCCGACTCATGCCTAAAAACATTTAAAAGTGATAGCCTGGGGTGGAATGGTTTGTGGCCAAGTAGGAAAGAAAAGAGAGTTGGGGGCCTCCTGTCCCTGCAGTGTGTGGCAGGTAGGTGCACATGAGCTTTTCTCCTGGGTAGAATCACTGGGGTGTTCTGGACTTGGGTCATCTTGAAGGAATCTTGCACCAGATGTCAACATGTCAAGGTGCATTGATCTTAACATCAAGCATATATGGAATAAGTGGATCCTTAGAAGAGAAAATTTGAGGAAAGGAATCAGAAGTGGACTACAACAGGGATGTGCTATTGGGAGGTCCAGGCAGGGGGAACCAGCAAAGAGCCCAAATCATCCTTAAGGACTTAAGCAACCACCAGAAGGTGACAACACCAGATCAGTTATGTTTCATGTAAGGTTTCTTTTCCTTAATTCCCTGCACTGTAGTGTTACAACTTGAAGGTATCATAAACATGAGGTAGTGTACCCTGTGGGAGGTAGAGTTGGAAATGAAAAAAAAAAAAAAAAAAAAAAAGCCATACTCCTTTCTCATTGTGTCCCTGTAAGGCTGAATCAGGCCTGGGCTGTGTGAATGAGTGGGTCCTGAGGGGATGCAGGATATAACGAGAGAAACTTTAAATCACAACTCAGAGAGACATCTACAAATTTAGGTCATATTTTGTTTTTATTTAGAAAGAGAGACTATTCATTTATCTGAGAGTGACTAATGAACAAACAGGAAAAAATGTTCTGATTAAGGGGAATTATAAGAAAGAATAAAGTTGCTTTTTGCTTGCACAGAACTAGATACAAAATATTCGCTGTTTAAAAAGTAAGAACAATACCTAAATTGAGGCGTAAACAAGATAAATCTTAAATACAAAGGAACCAATATGTTATATTGTGTTGGGAGGGTTGAGGAGTAGGGAGTACTGGTTCTATAGTGCTATTAAGGCTTTCTTAAGTATCATTGTTAAAAGCTAAGAATAACTTAAAGAATGTTAACAAAGTACATGACATAAAACAATAGTGGGAAAAATAAAAAAAAAAAACATTGAAAAATCATGACAGAGAAAAAGATGAGAAGAGTATTGTATCTGATGTACACAAAAATACTAACACAAGTCTTATTTTATTCCTGCTATAAGATTTATCTCCCGACATCTACCTGGAAAAACTGGTTGACTCAAACCTAGAGGAAAATTTCCCACGTTATTAGTTTCTACCTTCAAAAGTAGAAGACAAAATCATTCTAATTCTCAGACTTCCCCATGGGTAGGCATATGATTTAGATTCTTCCCTGAACATTGACTTTTGTGAGTCTTAGCTGGAGCTGTAAGCAACTCAAGATGCAACTTTTCATGGGGTAGGGGTGTGTTTGTTTACTGCAAATGTGAAAGTGGTGGCATCCATTTACTCATAGCTGACATTGGAGAAGCTTCTAGCATTTCATCTAGAGATCGTGGTGCCGGGTCATGGTAGCTGTGTCGTTTTCCCATGAGATGCCTTTACAATGGTATTATTTGGGGTAGAATAGCTGTAGAGTATGACTCCCTCACAATTCTGGAGTATCTGTGTGCACCTTAATGGTCTTAAAAATTAAATTATTTTTTACTTAAATTGCTGAGCAGATTGTTATTTGCCATGAAGAACTCTGAATAATACACACCCTGAAACAATTGGAGTAGGATGTTTTGTATTAATGAATTATTCTTGATATTTTTGATCTGTCATCTGTTTTTGCCCTAGCAAGGCATTTATTCTGAGTAGCTTTGAGTATATCATGCCATAGCAGAGGGGCAGGGAGAAAAACGCAGTCGAGTTTTAGGCTTTATAGAATTATAGTCATGGTCCTCAGAAGAATGGAAAGTAATTTGAGTTTGAGTTAAAGCTTTCCTTTCTGTGGTTGTAGAAGTTATTCTCTAAAATTCAGGAAATGGAAAGACTAAGAAAGGGAGATTAGAGGAGAGAGATCTAGGTGGCCTGGGAATGGGGCAGTAATTACCTAGAGGGTTTATATGGACAGAGAAGGTGGAGCCTCTACTCACATATGCATTCTGCACAGAGGCAACCACTTTCTCTGCCAGTGACCATAGATCATGCAGCCTTCACCCCAATGAGAACTGTGCACTGTCTGTATTTTAAGGCCTAGTTAAATGTCCCAAATCTCTTTCATTTGCAGCCAGGGTGCCATACAAAGGCCACTTGGCAGGAGTGATACTCAACTGTGGCCCATGGTTTTGTTTGGTCTCATCACTAGATAAGATTTTCATCATATTCACAACACTCCAGCCCTATCCTCGGATCATAGTAAATTCCTGAATAAGAGCACAGGACTGAATATACAGAAGGGTGGTACATATGAGAGAAAAAAATCTACCCTGAACAGAAACTGCATGATATCTCATTGTAAAATGCATTCCAGTTGTCAATATCTTTCTTAAGTCCTTGTGCATGGTTTCAAATATAGGATTCAGTTAAAGATCATATTAAAAGTTATAAACATGAATTGACTTGCTCTGTAGGTAAAACAGACCTCATATTTAACCTTCACTTTGCAAACTTTATGGTTCAACAAAAATGCTCGCATCATGATTTTGCGTTAAGTTTAATGGCAGTTGTTCGACACACTGGAGTTGCTCATTCCCCTTGTTCCTTGGGGAGAGGGAGCTGGATAGGCAAATTTTGCTCCTTGGACTTTTAGAGTATGTTACATGTTGGGCCCGATGATACGCTTCTCGTCTGGATATCTCGTATCTCTTTCTGAAGTCTCTTGCTCTCATTCTCGAATCCCTCTTTGAGAAGGCGTTCTTGTTCCTAAAAGGGAAAGTGGAGACTAAACCTATCCAGTTTAACACACTTTCACCAAATTAGTTCCCCTTTTGGTGCTTATATTGATCCTTCAAGAATTTTTGACACTTGTTTTTGAAATGCTTTCTTCCCTTACTTTCCATTCTATCACTCTCTTCTGAGTCTCCAAAACCTGCCAGTAATTTTTCTATGATGTATTTAGCTTTAAAAATGTTGTTGTCCTACAGGTTCTAAAATATTAGTGACCCACATTTTATTCCTCAGTCCCTTTACCCTTCACACACATGCAACACAGTCTTTCTGGAAAAACTCTTGTTCTCTTGTTTTTGTTCATTTCTGATCTGTATAGTATGGACTCAAATATATGTCTAGGAAGATATGAAAGATAGGTGATTTTCAATTGATAGGTTACTACATAACTCAAGACTAGGGTAAGTGTTTGCTTGGAGAATTTAGTATGAGTTCCCAAAATTCAGAGGTAACAGAAATAAATTGAGGAGATCAGGGCCTACAGTGGCCCACAGGGTATTTCTGGGCAAACATAAATGTGGAAAAGAGCCCAGAGAACAAGAAAGTGTTGGCACTATGGTCACTTAACCAGTGTGTTTAAGTGGGTAGATGGTTAGAAAATCTTTCTTTTTTCTTTTCTTTCTTTTTTTTTTTTTTTTTTTACGTGAGTTTCGCTTTTGTTGCCCAGGCTGGAATGCAATGATGTGATCTTGGCTCACTGCAATCTCCGCCTCCCAGGTTCAACCGATTCTCCTGCCTCAGCCTCCTGAGTAGCTGGGATTACAGGCATGCGCCACCACACCCAGCTAATTTTGTATTTTTAGTAGAGACGCGTTTTCTCCATGTTGGTCAGGCTGGTCTTGAACTCCTGACCTCAGGTAATCCGTCCCCCCCCCACCCCGGCCTCCCAAAGTGCTGGGATTACAGGTGTGAGCCATCATGCCCACCCCAGTTAGGGAATCTTTGTACTCATAACAATGCTTCTAGACATAAAGTTATAGCAGGTATGACAGAAACAAAATCCCTATGGATCCCTCTTAGTAGGAAAGACTGACCAGATAGTTCTCCAGGCAGTCTGATGCAGAAAAGTTACTTATTGCTCATGAAATTATAATTTCTTCATTTAGCACATGCAAAAACAATAATTCCATTGCCATTAGAGGAAAATTTGATCACATAATGTAAAACACTTGTGCAATGCCTAGCAATGTTTATTAGTGACAGCATAATAAAGTATTCCATGTGATATTATCCCGAAAGTAAACAATCTTTACTAAATAGAGATGACTAGCAAAAAACAGGGAATGAAAAATGTAGTAGTGTCTGGGCTAGAAAGTTTTTTGGGAAGCATTAGGTTCTCACCCTTACACTTTGCTTTCCATTTGGGGCACTGGAAAAGAAAATTGAGATGATGCAATTGAATACCTTAAGTTTAAGATTGATGGTCATCTCTTGCTCTGCCATTAACCGGGCCTTATCACTCTCCATCTTCTCAGTCAATTGTTTCACATGTTCCTGATAACTCTTCTCTTTCTGTTCCATCATCTGCTCGTTCTTCTTTTGTACTTCCTCCAACATTTTCTTTGCAGCTTCTGCAGATTCAGCCTTTATACGTTCCACTGGGGAAGAAAAATAAGCAGAAAAAAATATGAATATTCAATTGCAGGTGTTCTCTTTTCCTTTCACTCTTTTTTGTTTATCTTATTCTCACATTACTGAGAAAACTTGTAATTTTGCCCTGGGTAACCAGAAAACCACTGATCATACACATTAGTTAAGAAAACTCTCATAGAACTATGAATGATACTTGCCATTCTTTCTCTACAATAATAATTCTAGGTAGACCAATATTGCTAACTAAAAGTTTGAGGACTTTCCAACCATCTATAGTTTTTCAGCTGTTCTCACCTTCAATCGCTTTTTCCTTTTCTGAGAGTGACTGATCAGTTTGTAGAAGTGCATCAGCCACATCCTCCTTGGACTCCAAGTATTTTTTCAGCACCTCTTCAGCCTGGTTATACAGAGGAAGGTAGAATGAAGAAAGAGTGATTATGGGTTAGCACAAAACCCTGCAGTACATCTGCTAATTCAATTTAATTTTACCATTCATGTAACAATTCACTTTATAATTCAAATAGTATTTAAAATTTAGTAGGTCTGAAATGCAACTCTGATTCTCCCTTCAAACCTGTTCCTTCCCAATCACCCCAATTTTAGTAATTAATAACTCTGTTTATCTAACTATATCTTGGTTATCTTTGTTTTCTCACATATCCAGTAAGCAATCATCTGCAAATTGTGTTAGCTTTCGCTTCAAAATACAGTCAGAACCCACCCCTTGTCACCTGCTTCATCCAAACACCCTGGTCCAAGACGGCATCACCTCTAGGCTGGATCATTGTTAAACCTTCAGAATTGGTCTGCTTCCACTCTTTTTTCCCTACAGTCCATTCTCCTCAGAGCAGCCAGTTTCGCTATATTACTTAAAAAAAATTATACCGCTCTTATACTCAAAGCCCTCTATTGACTTTCCAATTCATAAAAAAAAAAAAAAATTCAAGCTTCTTTCATTGGATTTCAACATACTCCCCTGTCTGGCCTCTGGTCTCTGACCCCTCCTCAGAACATATCTCTCACCAATCACTCCTTGATTCACCACCTGTCAGCATATTAGCTTTCTTGCTATTCCTAGGACACAAGCCAATTTATGTATCAGGATCATTTCTGTTATTTGACGTTTTCTCTTCCTACAGTCCATTTGGCTCACTCTTTAACCCCTTTGAAGATTCTGCTGAAACTTGACCTCATCTGAGAGGCCTTCTGTAAGAACATATACATAAAATTGGTGCACATTTCCTTCCTCTTCTATACCTGGATCCTGCTTTCTTTTTCTTCAGAGTGCTTTTGGTCACTGTGACTGGGACTGCTAGAGGCATTCTAAATCTCTATTCTCCTCTGTGTATTTGTAACAGAACTGTGATTTTTTTTTCCCCAGCTGGGCACATGGCAGGCCATGGTAAAATACTGTCTTTTCTTTTATTTTTTTTTCTTCCTTTCTTCCTTTTTTTTTTTTTTCTCACTCTGTCACCTGGGCTGGAGTGCAATGGCATGATCTCAGCTCACTGTAGCCTCTGCCTTCTGGGTTCAATTGATTCTCCTGCCTCAGCTTCCCAAGTAGCTGGGATTACAGATGCCTGCCACCATGCCTGGCTAATTTTTTTTTTTTTTTTTTTTTTTTATGTAGAGACGAGATTTCACCATGTTGGCCAGGCTGTTATCGAACTCCTGACCTCAGGTGATCCATCCACCTTGGCCTCCCAAAATGCTGGGATTACAGGCGTGAGCCACCACGCCCAGCCAATACTGTCTTTTCTATTCAACCTCCCTTATAACTGAGGTGCCCATATGATTAAATTCTGGCCAATAACATATACTCAGAAGTGTTATATTGTACATCTTGAAAATCTCTTTAAAGGAAGTTGACTCACAGCCCTTTTACACTTTGTTTTTCCTTTCCCCCCCCACCCCCACCTATTATGTGGAACCAAAGGCTGAAATTCTATGAGCCATCTTAGAGCATAAGCTGACATGGAAGATCGAGGCCATGCACTAAGGCGCTGCAGCAGAACAAGGGAGGGCCTGGGATCAAGGTGAATGTGAAGTCATCATAGCAGATTCGGCTCCCTCTTCCTGATTTCTTACATACATACAAGAAAGAAACTTCTACCTTTTAAAGCCACTGTTGTTTTTTCATTTTAAATAATATATAGCCAAACCTAATTCTAACTGATGTAACCTCAGTATACTAGCATAGAAGACTTGCTAAGAGCATAGATTCTGCTACTTGCATTTGCATTCAAGCTGTATCATTCATTACTTGTGTCATATTGGTAAGTCCTTGCACTTCCCTGTACCTCAATTTTTTATATAAAATTGGGTTGTTGAGGGGGCAAAGCAAGATGGCAAAATATAAGTCTCCACTGATCATCCCCCTAGTAAGGACACCAATTTAACAACTATCTAAACACAGAAAAAGCACATTTATGAGAACAAAAAATTAGGAGCACACTGACAGTAACTGGTTTTATCTTAATATCACTGAAAGAGGCACTGAAGAGGTAGAAAAAACAGTCATGAATTGCTGATGCCATCCCTCTGCTACCCCCTGGCAGAGGCAGTGTGGTGTGGAGAGTGATTCTGTGTCTAGGGAGAGGGAGAGCACAACAATTTTGAGGCCTTGCCCTCAGTATTGCTCCGTTAAAACAGAAAGCAAAATAGGTTCAAACTCAGCTGACACCTGTTCATGAAGGGGCCATTTAAATCAGACCTAGCCAGAGCGGAAATGCTGATGCAGTGGTTGGAATTTGAATTCCTACAAACCTCACTGCCGCAGGCTGAAGTGGTTGGGGTGCTCAATAAACTTGAAGGGCAGTTTAGGCCACAAGAACTGTTAACTCCTAGGTGAGTCTTTGTGCTGAACTGGGCCCAGAGTCAGTGGACTAGGGGGCACATAACCTACTAAAACACCAGTCAGGGTGGCTAAGAGAGTTCTGGCATTATTACTGCCTTAACTCCAGGCTGCAAGGCTTGTCGCTCCAAAAGAGACCCTTTCCTTTTGCTTGAGGAGAGGAAAGAGAAGCCTGGGAAAGACTTTGTCTTGCATCTTGCATACCAGCTCAGCCACAGCAGGATAGGGTATCAGTCAGAGTCATAAGGCCCCTGTTCCAGGCCCTCCTTGATGACATTTCTAGACACACCCTGGGCCAAGAGGAATCTGCTACCTTGAAGAGAAGAACCTAGTCCTGGCAGGATCCACCACCTGCTAACTGAAGAGCCTTTGCACCCTGAATAACCAGGAGCAATATCCAGGTAATATGTTGAGGGCTTTGGGTGAGACTCTGAGACTTGCTGCTTCAGGTGAGACTGAAGCACATTCCCAGCTGTAGTGGCTATGGGGCGAGACTCCTTCTGCCTGAGAAAAGTGGAGGGAAATGTACTGGGGACGTTGTCTTGCACTTTAGGTACCAGCTCATCCACAGGCAGGTAGAGCACCAGGTAGGCTCTTAGGGTACCTGATTCCAGGACTTTGATCTTAGATGGCATTTCTGGACCTTCTCTGTGCCAGAGAGCAGCCCTTTGTCCTGAAAGGAGAGTCCCAGGCTAGGCAGTATTCACCACAAGCTGACAAAAGAGCCCTTGGGTCTTAAGAGAATATTGGTGGTAGTCTGGCAGTACTCCCCATGGGCCTATGGTGGCTGTGGCCATGGGGTGATGCTTCTCTGCCTTTGGAAAGGAGAGGGAAGAGCGGCAAGGACTGCATCTTATGGTCTGAGTGCCAGCTCAGCTGCAGTACAGTAGAACACCAGGTAGATTTCTAAGGTTTTTTGACTGTAGTCCTTGGCTGCTGGATGATGTCTCTGGACATGCGAGGGGCCTAAGGAAACTCTCTGCCCTGAAGTGAAGGACACAGGCCAGGCTAGCTTTGCCACCTGCTGATTGTAGAGCCCCAGGGCCTTGAGTGAACACAAGAGGTAGTCAGGGAGTTATTATAGCAGGCCTCAGGAAGGACTCAGTGCTATGCTGGCTTCCGGTCTGACCTGGCACAGTGCTAGTTGTGGTGGCTACAGGGGGCCTGTGTCACTTTACACCAAGCTCCAGTTGGCTCAGAACAGAGAGAGAGACTTCATTTGTTTGGGAGAAAGTAAGGGAAGAGAACAAGACTCTCTGCCTGGTACTCCAGAGAATTCTGGATATTGTCCAAGACCATCAAGGTAATACCTAGATGAGTCTATAAAAATCACAGTGTTACTGGGCTTAAGGTGTCCCCAAAGCAGATACAGCTTAGTCCTTTTGAATATCTGGAAAGCCTTCCCAAAAGGACAGGTACAAACAACATGGACCGCGAAGATTACAATAAATACCTAACTCTTCAATGACCAGACACAGATGTATCAAGACCATCTACAAGTATCAAGACCACCAGGAGCGTGACCTCACCAAATGAACTACATAAAGCATCAGGGACACATTCTGTTGAAACAGAGATATGACACCTTTCAGGCAGAAAATTCAAAATAGTTGTTGTATTGGTCCATTTTCACAGTGTATTAGTCCATCCTCATAAGACATAGGTAATATATAAAGGAAAAGAGGATTAATGGACTCACAGTTCCATGTAGCCTGGGAGGTCTCACAATCATGCCAAAAGGTGAAAGGCATGCCTTACATGGTGGCAGACAAAGGAGAATGAGAGCCAAGTGAAAGGAGCTTTCCCTTATAAAACCATCTGGTCTCTTGAGACTCATTAATGACCACAAGAACTGTATGGGGAAAACTGCCCCCATGATTTAATTATCTCCCACCAGATCCCTCCCACAACACATGGGAATTAAGAGAGCTACAATTCAAGATGAGATTTGGGTGGGGATACAGCCAAATCTGGCTTGAATTTCTTCTCAGAAAATGGCTTTTTCTTTTCATTGCATTGTCAGGCTGAAAATTTTCTGAACTTTTATGCACTTTTAACAGCACCCAAGTCACCTTTTGAATGCTTTGCTGCTTAGAAATTTCTTCCATCAGATACCCCAAATCATTTCTTTCAAGTCCTCAAAGTTCCACAAATCTCTAGGACAGGGGCAAAATGCCACCAGTCTCTTTGCTAAAGCATAACAAGAGTCACCTTTGCTCCAGTTTCCAACAAGTTGCTCATTTCAATCTGAGACTGTCTCAGTCTGGTTTCATTGTCAGCATTTTGGTCAAAGCCATTTAACAAGTCTCTAAGAAGTTCCAAACTTTCCCACATATTCCTGTCTTCTTCTGAGCTTTCCAAACTGTTCCAACCTCTCCCTGTTACCCAGTTCCAAAGTTGCTTCTGCATTTTTGGGTATCTTTACAACAGTGCCCCACTCTACTGGTACCAATTTACTGTATTAGTCTGTTTTCACACTGCTTATAAAGACATACCTAAGATGGGGTAATTTATAAATGAAAAGAAGCTTAATGGACTCACAGTTCCATATGGCTGGGTAGGCCTCACAAACATGCCAGAAGGTGAAAGGCACTTCTTACGTGGTGGCAGACAAGGGAGAATGAGAGCCAAGTGAAAGGGTGTTTCCTTATAAAACTATCAGATCTTGTGAGACTTATTCCCTACCACAAGAACAGTATGGGGGAAACTGCCACCACAATTCAGTTATCTCCCACCAGTTCCCTCCCACAACACATGGGAATATGGAAGCTACAATTCAAGATGAGATTTAGGTGAGGACACAGCCAAACCATATCAGTTGTTTTGAGAAAACTAAAAGAAATTCAAAATAATGCAGAGAAGGAATTTAGAATTCTATCAGATAAATTTAACAAAGAGATTAAAATAGTTTAAAAGAATCAAGCAGAAATTCTAGAGTTGAAAAATGCAACTGGCATAGTGAAGAATGCATCAGTCATTTAATAGCAGAATTCATCAAGCAGAAGAAAGAATTAGTGAAGTTGAAGACAGGCTATTTGAAAATACACAGTCAGAGGAGACAAAAGAAAAATAATAAAAAATGATGAAGCACAAGTATAGGATCTAGAAAATAGCCCCAAAAGGACTAATCTAAGTTATTGACCTTGAAGAGAAGGTAGAGAAAGAGATAGAAGTAGAAAGTTATTAAAAGAAATAATAACAGAGAAAGATATCAATATCTTAGAGAAAGACATCAATATCCAAGTACAAGTAGGATACAGAACACAAAGAAGATTTAACCCAAAGAAAGGATTAACCTCAAGGCATTTAATAATAAAACACCCAAAGGTCAAGGATAAAGAAAGGATCGTAAAAGCAGAAATAACATACAATGGAGTCCTAATATGTTTGGCAACAGGCTTTAAGGTGGAAAATTTATAGGCCAGGACAGAGTGGCCTGTCATATTTCAAGTGCTGAAGGAAAAATCTTTTTACCCTAGAATGGTATAGCAGGTGAAAATATCCTTCATACATGAGGGAGAAATAAAGGCTTTTCTATAGAAACAAAAGCTGAGTGATTATGTTGACACTAGACCTGTCCTACAAGTAGTGCTAAAGAGAGTACTTCAGTCATAAGAAAAGGACATTAATGAGCAATAAGAAAACACTTGAATGTCAAGACTCACTGGTAATAGTAAGTACACAGAAAAACAATAATATAACACTGTAACTGCGGTATGTAAACTCCTCTTATCCTAAGTAAAAGGACTAAGTGATAAACCAATCAAAAATAATAATTAAAACACATTTTAAAACATGCACAGTACAATAAAATATAAATAGAAACAACAAAATTAAAAAGTGGGGGGATGAAGTTAAGGTGTAGGAGTTTTATTTATTTTTTGCTTGTTTGTTTATGCAAGTAGTGTTAACTTGTTATCAGCTTAAAATCATGAGCTATAAGATGGTATTTGCAAGCCTCCTGGTGACCTCAAACCGAAACACATACAACAGATACACAAAAAATAAAAACAAGAAACTAAATCATATCAACAGAGAAAGTTAATATCACTAAAAGGAAGACAGAAAGGAAAAAAACAACAGACCACAAAAAAAAAACAGAAAACAAATAACAAAATGGCAAAAGTAAGTCCTTACTTATCAACAGTGAAGTTAAATGTAAATAGACTAAACTCTCCAATCAAAAGACACAGACTGGCTGAATGGATTTAAAAAACCAAGATCCCGGGAATTCTGCCAAGATGGCCAAATAGGAACAGTTCTGAAGAGCAGTTTCCAGCGAAAGCAATGCAGAAGGTGAGTGATCTCCGCATTTCCACCTGAGGTACCAGGTTAATCTCAATGGGACTGGTTAGACAGTGGGCGTAGTCCAAGGAGGGCAAACCAAAGCAGGACAGGGCACTGCAAGGGGCCGGAGAACTCCCCCTCCAGCCAAGGGAAGCCATTAGGGACTTTTCTGGACACTCTGGCACTCCGGCTCAGATACTGCACTTTTCCCATGGTCTTTACAACCTTCAGACCAGGAGATTCTTATTGGTGCCTAAAACACCAGTGCCCTGGTTTCCAGCACAAAACTGGGTGGCCATTTTAGCTGGTGCCTGAAACGCCAGTGACACAGAACTGCTCATTACCCTGAAAAAAAGGGGGCAAAAGGCAGGGAGCCAAGTCATCTGGCTTGGCAGGTCCCACACCCACAAAGGCCAGCAAGCTAAGACCCACTGGCTTGAAATTCTTGCAGCCAGCACAGCAGTCTGAGTTCTACCTGGGACGGTTGAGCTTGGTAGGGAGAGGGGTGTCCACCATTACTGAGGTGGTTTTAACCTTGCCTGTGTAAACAGTCACTGGGAAGTTTACACAGCAGCTGGGCGGAGCCTGCGGCAGTTCAGCAAGGTCTCTGTAGGCAGACTGTGAATAGACTCCCTTCTTGCTGGGCAGGGCATCTCTGAAAAAAGGCAGCAGCCCCTCAGGGACTTATAAATAAAGCTCCACCTTCCCAGTACAGAGTAGAAAGAATGAATAAAATCAAGTATAGCACAACATACTTGATAGCATAAAACTTGATAACACAAAAGGGTGACTATAGTCAATAATAATTAAATTGTACATGTTAGGATAACTAAAAAAGTACAATTGGATTGTTTGTAACACAAAGGATAAATGCCTGAGTGACCAAATACCCCATTTTCCATGATGTGATTACTATGCATTTCATACTTGTACCAAAACATCTCATGCACTCCATAAATATATGTATCTATCATGTACTCACAAAAGTAAAGAAGTAAAAATCTACAAATTTGGGATATTAGTAAAT
This sequence comes from Cacajao melanocephalus, assembly GCA_963573385.1. NCBI lineage: Eukaryota > Metazoa > Chordata > Mammalia > Primates > Pitheciidae > Cacajao > Cacajao melanocephalus. The sequence continues at coordinate 65,496 of CAUYLG010055166.1, read as the reverse complement.
ACATATTTTTTATAATTGTTCTTAGTATTAATGAACTAGGCTCTCAGACCAGTTCCTGGAACACAGTTAGTGCAACATAAATGTTAACTGTTATTACTATTTGTTCATAAGCTGTAATTTGCTAATTGCCTGTGTGTACTTTGAGAGAGCTTGGCCTTTATTTTTTTTCTTTTCTTTTTTTTAACTGCTGTATCCCCAGCAACTTGACAAGTGCCTGGCATATAGTTAGGCCAAAACAAATAATTGTTGAATGACTGGATGAATAAATAAATGAGTCAATTCGATAAACTTTTTTTGAGGGCTACATCTGTGCTTCCGAGGAGGAACTTGCTATCTCTCTCATGGTGGGCTCTCTTATTGAATCAGTAAATGGAAAAATGAAAGGCAGAGGCCATAGGCACCAGTTGCAGTGCCATTTACCTTCTTGCCAATGGGCTTTGAAAGTATCCCCTCAGCACATCCTAAGAAATGGTACCCACTGTGTAGTTTACCTGTATCCCCTTCCTTGGCACCTGGTAGTACTTATTCTTCAGCTCCTGCTGCTTCTGAATAAAAAGACGGTAACCTCCTGGTTTAGAAAATGTTCCCTGCTTGACATCTTCTTCTAAAGGGCCAAATATATCCTGAAGTAAAGCCATGCAACAATCTGATGATGCTTTCGAATTCTGCTTACAAAAGTCATCTCGCCTTGCTTCCAGCTGGGCCTGTGAAGTGACAAAACAGCACAGATGTTTCAGTAGCCATGAGGAGGATGTTAACTATGTAGAGACTGGGAAATGCTTCTCCTTGAAGAAACTGTGGCCTCTAAATAGGGCCATGCTCCTCACTTTGCTGTTAGATCCTAGAATATCCCTAAGTTGTGCTTGTTGCAGAAATTTATCTACTTCTGCGTTTGTGATTTCCTAAAGCTCCTTTCTTCCAGTTTTCCTGCTTCAGAGAATGAGTCTGAAAGCACACAGTATTTCATATGAAACTTTTATCTTTTCAAGTCTCTCATTTGAGGAATAGTTCTGAGCAGAAACATTGGAGTCAGGCAGCCTGCCCAGAGTTCCCAGATCCACTACACTGTGGCTTGTGACACACAATCTTTGTGAACTGAGGATTCCTTGTCTGTACAGCAGAGGAGCAATACGCATCTCATCAATTTCTCTGCAGGGTTATATGAGGTGATGTAAGGTATTTGGCCCAGGGACTTTTTTAGAAGTGCTCAGTAAGGTGTACATGATTATTTAGTACGTTCTTTAATATGAGAATATTTTCTCAACATAGGACTAATAAAAGTAATGAAGATTGTACCATAGGTATTGTCAGTATTTAGAAAGTTTCATAAAACAGCACATTTATCTACATTAAATCACTTAAGATAACATAACTAAGAAACTCTCTTTTTCCTCCTTAGGTTGGAAGGGTGACAATTGCTGACATCGGCTACCTAGCTTCGCCAGAACCTCTGAATGTAGCAACATATCATTTATAAGATCCCGCCTTCCTGACTGGAGAGAGAACATTCACTTGTCAAGTGGTCATTCTTCAGGCAAAAATACTTCGTTCACTTGGAATGAGGTAGACGTTAAAAACGTTCTCTAATAATTTATATAATCAATTTCTCTTTTGTGGCTTTCTGAATATTTTACTATTGGCTTACATTTACAAAACAACACATTATTAGGGTTATTTAAAAATAATTTAGTCCCCACTGATAATTACCAGGGAACATAAAAACAATGTATTTTTTTAATTTAAAAGGAAAAAACAACATAGTCTTTAATAATGCTGTTGTACAATCTACTTACTTCCTTAAAATATGGCACCCAGAGAGGAAAAACTAACAAAACTGAGTTTCTGTAAAACTTAGGTGCCATTTTTAAAGGTCTAAGCCTATGCATATTCTAATCTTTTAATAATTATTTCAAATATGTACACATAACTGAGTGCAACTATTTTGGGGTCTAAAAAGAATTATTCTCCCAAGAAAGGCCCATGTTTTTCTGCCTCTCATGATGTAGAACACCAAATATACCCCTAATTTCCTCTGGAACTTGTGGTCCACATCCTTGAAAGAGTTCTTCATGAAGACTTCAATGGCCTCTCTCTCACTGGCCCTGTGCAGGTCCAGCAGCTCCTGGAGGGTTTCCGTGGGCAGCTGCACCTTCTGGCCCATCTGCTGGTTGTAGTGGGCAACAGCCTTTTCCACCGCGGCTGAGTTCTCTATCTGGGCCAAGGCCAGGACTGCGTTCTCCATGCAAGGCAGATCCCCACTGCTGATGGCACTGACATAGGTCAGCACCAGGCTCTGTAGACCTGCAAAAGGGAAATTTTTAAAAATGTGACTATCACTTGGTGGGACCGAGTATTCTGTGTGCTTTTCAAGTGCGTGTCACAAAGAATAGTTTTAAAGAATTTTTGGATAAAGAATAGTAATGGAATAATTTGTTAATCTCTAGCCACAGGGGAAATTAAAGTTGCTCTTTCCTAATTCCTTCACCCAAAAGGAAAATATTGAAATGAATAGAATAGGATATTTTGTGGCTGAGATACCAGGTCAAAGTGTTTTCTTAACTTTCTTTTCTCTCATCTCTCCCTCTATTCCCTTTTTCTGTTTACTCATAATTTATGAAAAAGGTAAATAAGAAAACTTAGCCTTTTAAATTTTCATTAATTTTCGTGGTGCAGGACACTAGTCCTGTGTCTGGCTTAGGTAAACATGTCTTCTTACATATTCTCTCATCAGAACTACATACAGGGTATAAACTCATGGAGTTTGTCAGGGCTTTGCTGGGTGTAGCACCGAGAGTCTCACATGCCAGGAAGACCTCATCTCAGGCGAACTGGAGTGGTTGGTCACAAACAAGAGGTGATTATTTGTGACTAAATCCTGGACCTTCTCATCTCTCTGTAGCTTTAAGTACTATCTGTATGGATGGCTGGTATATTTTGTTTCCTGCCTTGACGTTTCTTTTGAGCTTTGGATTAAAAATAAGTTTTGCACTTTATTTTTAATGCACATTTTATATTCCTGTGTAAATCAGAAGAAACTCAATATTAAATAATCTAAATATAAAAACTTCATCCATTCTGAAAAACTATTTCTCCTCCTGATACTACTGTCTCATTATATAACACAGCCATTAAAGCAATTGCTAAACTTGAAACTCTGGAGATAGGCTTGGCATTTCCTTCTTATTCCTTTCATAAATCCATATTCCCTCCATCAACAGATCTTTTAGATTTAATATCCAAAATATGTTTAGATCTTGTCCATTTTCACCATTTTTACTGCCATAATCTGAGACTAACCCAATGCCCCTTTATTGCTCAGCCGCTGCAAATAGCATCCATCCTCTCATTCTCTCCCGTTCACCACTCCAACAAATTATCTACAAAATATTCAGAAAGATATGTATAAACATAAGTTAAATAACTTTACCTAACTGCCAAAAACGCTTCCCTAGAACTTAGACAAACTCTAATCTCCTCGAAGTTCTTTGCCAGTCCTTTCAAGACCTGACTCCTTTATACTTCCCTAATTATGACACCTCTCTTACTCAGTCTACTCTTGTTCCAATCACCTGTCTTTGTTCTATTTTCATTAAAAGAAATTGAGATGGAGTTCTGATCTGTCACCCAAGCTGAAGTGCAGGGCATAGTCATAGCTCACCATAGCCTTGAACTCCTGGGCTCATGCTGGGTCCCCCTGCCTTAGCCTCCTGAGTAGCTAGGACTCCACGCATGCACCACGCTCTTGGCTGATTTTTAATTTTTTCATGATAATAGTGTCTTGCTATTTTGGCCAGGCTGGTCTTAAACTCCAAAGCTCAAGGAATTCTCCCACTTTGGCCTCCCAAAGCGCTGGGATTATAGGCATGAATCACCATGCTAAGCCCCTGTCTTCTATTTTCTTGAAGCTGCAAAGTTCTTTCCTGCCTTGGGCATTTCCACAGGACATTATTTTTGCTGTAAAGCTATTTCTGTATGTGCTTTGGTTAGCTCTTAATCATTTATTTTATATATATTTATATATGTATGTATGATTTTAGACAGGGTTTCTTTCACTCTGTCTCCCAGGCTGGAGTACAGTGGCGTAGTCTCAGTTCACTGCAACTTCTGTCTCCCAGACTCAAGTGATCCTTCCTACTCAGCCTCCTGAGTAGCTGGGATTACAGGTGTGAGCCACAATGCCGGGTTAGTTTTTGTATTTTTAGTTGAGACAGTGTTTCACCATGTTGCCCAGGCTGGTCTCAAATTCCTGAGCTCAAAGTGATTCACCCAACTCAGCCTCCCAAAGTGCTGAGATTATAGGCGTTAGCCACCACACCCAGCCAAATCAATCATTTTTAAGTTCTCATCTTACATGTGACATTCACAGACAAGCATTCTCTCACAGTCTAAATTATATCTCCCTGCCCCTCCCTTTACTCTTTCATGGCAGCCTACTATTTTTATGCATTATGTTAATCACTATTTATCATTATAAGTTTTTGTTTTACTTTTTACCAAAGTATCTTTTGCTCCTATTATGCTGCAATGAGGATAAAAGTCACATTTCTTTTATCCATCATCATACCCAGTGGTTGGTACATTACATTACAGGCATTCCCTAAATATTTTCGAATTGCTGAACAAGAGAATTGTATTGCAGTTAGTGGCAAAATTTAACTTACATATAAAATTTACTTTTTTTCTTTGTTGCTCAGTATATATATCCTGAGTTTATTTTATTAAGAAGGAGCTGAGAAGTTGCTGGAGAAGTTGCCCATAGCAGAATTAGATTCTAGTTCTTTTCTTTATTCTCCTTGCAAGGAATATGAGATGATACTATAGTTTTAGTTTTCATGTAAAATTTATAATATGACCTTCATGTTGTGTTTTCCTTGCCATCAATAGACTATGAATTTGTCAGAAGTGACCCTTATGCTTTCCATTTTATCCTCTACAATGGGCAGAAGGAGAAAGTCCAGGTAGGAAGTGGGTAGACAGAGTGACTCACGGGGCCCATTGACTGTGATGCCACCTGACAGAGTCTTGACATTGGAATGGCTGAGGATGTAGGAACAAAATTCTGCAACTTGTTCTATGAAATCAGGGTTTAGATCTTCCTCCTTCAACTGCTCCAAGCAGACAAGGTACTTCCTCCGAGCAGGCCGATCGAAGATGAAGCACTTTCTCTTGGGGAAGAACTTCCGAATGCACAAACGAGGATCATTAAAGCTTTTACTTTTTTTATCAGTACCTACAGGAGTGAAAATTAGAGGTAATAAAACTTCAGATTACTTACTTTGCATATAATCTTTCAATTTTATAATTTTCACAAAGCCCACGTAAGGAGGAAATTAATGAGGAAGGAGGAATAAACAATTAAAAAGGTAGAGAAAGTAAAGTCTCCAAGAAGAGGTGGGTAATGCAATTTAAAGTTGGTTCCAAGTGATATAGTCAAGCAATATTTCCATTTCCTTTAGCAGAACAATCAGGAAAACACAGTTAAAAATTATATTTTTCAGTGCTACACAGAAATGGTCATTTTGATATTATTTGCTCTCTATTTATTACCCCACCAACCATCAGACCCAGAAACCTTTTCTTAGCTTCAGCGAAAGCTCCAAGTAGCCATCGGGAGTGATGGGTTCTCCATCTGTTTCCAGCTGCAGGGAGAAATCCCTGAGAGTCCATACAAATGCTGGAAAAAAGCTCACAAAGTCAGCTGAGTCTTCTACATAATTGTTATCAGGTGAGGAGTTTGTCTTGATTCGTTCTGTCAGCTCTGTCACGTAACTGAGATGCCAAGTTAAGAAAATTACAGAAAATACCACTTTTTATACTACCTTTTATCCTAACGCTTACCTAAAATAATTTGGTTTCTTTTGATTAGCTCATTCATTCACAAACATTTATTTACAGAATCCATTCACTCACAAACACTTGTTGAGCACCCACTATGAAACAAGCACTGTCCTAAGAATACTGTAATGAATGAGACAATGCTACCGTTACAGAGCTTACATCCTAATGATGGAAACAAACAATGGACAAGTAAACAAAAATACAACAAATTATCAGGTATTGATAACAATTGTCTCTAAGAAAAATAAACTGGGCAACTAGCTCCTAGTGTATTTTTAGAAACTAGCAACCAATAGACAGTCATCTAACACTCTTGTATCTCCCAAATCTACCAATAAGGAAAGCAGAGAATAACCATGTGTATCTGCATGTGGTGCTGATTTATGTAGTTTTCCAGGTAAATTAGCCCTGACATTGTAGTTGAGCAGTGATCTGAATGAACTGAAGGAGCCAGTCATATACAAATCCATTGGAGGAACATTGCAGACAGAGATCACAGAACCTGCAAGCCCCTGCATAGGAAATCACTGAGTGTGTCCCACATATATCAAGAAGTCCAGTGTGATAGGGCAGAAGCCTTAAAGTAAATAGAGGTCGGGATATGCAAGCTCTGTAAACCAAAGTAAGAAGTTTGAAATTGAATAAAAAGTTAATGGGAAGTCATTGGTGGGTTTTAAGTGAAGAGAGGACATAGTATGATATTTTTTAACAAAAATCATACTAGCTGGCATTGCATCTGTGAGTCAAATGCATACACAAAACAAAACAAAAACAAAAAACAATTAGGTAGTTGGAAGGATAACCAAGATGAGAGGCAATGAAAACTTAGAGTTATCATGGAAGCAGTAGTGAGAATTGGCCAGTCTAGGAAAATAACTTTGATAGTGGAGCTGAAAGAATTTGATGATTAATAATTTCCAGGACATAAGGAAAGGAATCATCTAAGATGATTCCTAAGTTTTTGATCTGAGCACTTCTATGAATGATGTGGGAATTTATTCTGATTGGAAAGACTGGGAAGGAATGATTTTAGACAGGAAAATTAAGTTTTGTTCTGTACATTTTAGGCTTAAGATGTCTCTTACACATCTATATGGAGATGTTGCATCAGGAGCTAGATAAAACGGTTTGAATTTGTTCATACTTGGAAACATAAATTTGATGGTGATTGACATATTGGTGCTACTGAAAGCCTTGAGGCTGGATGTGATCATCTGGGGACGGGGAGTAGAAAGAGAAAAGAGGCACAAGAACTTAAGATTTATAATATTTAGAGGCTCAAAGTAGAAAAAGGATGCAGTAAAGTAATCTGAAAAAGTCTACCAATTAGAAAGGTGAAAAATTGGGAAACCATGGTATTCTAATAGGAACCAATTCCAAATGAAACAAGCATTTCAGAAAGGTGAAAGGGATCAAATTTATCAAATGCTCCTAGAGAAAAAAAAATAGGCTTCTGGAAGACTGGAAGATCAAATGAGGGGGAGAACTGTGCATTACATATATGAATATGATGGTGACCTTGATGAAATATAATTCAGTGTAATGCTTGAAACTAAGCTAATGGAAATGGTAAGGTCGTTGATAATGAACTAGGTTAGGTAATGTATGAGAGTGGAGAATAACAGTAAGGGTGGAGAGTTCCAATAAGGTGATGGAACTGAGACGCCAGGGTGTTAGATAATTGTCTATTGGTTGCTATCCTCTAAAAGGACACTAGGAGCTAAAATCTTTAGTAAATGAGGAATGTATTTACTGGAATGTTGCTAGATAATTGCAACAAATAATGTGGCATAGTCAGAGGGTATATGTATTAAAGAAGGTTCTCTTTTTAACAGTAAAGGAATGAGGTGTCCATAACTCTAACATGGAGGAAGAAGGATACCTAACTCATCTCTTACACTTACGACATGCAAGGTATGGTATAAAAAATAATTATCACATAAGACCACTGGAGAGGTCTGTAGCAGAAATAGTATCTATAGTGTATAGCTAGGTATCAATTAGAAGGCAAAACTTGGAGCAGATGATAAGAATATAGAGAATTGCAAAAGTAAGACCATGAGTTCTTGAGGACATTGAGGGTTTGGACAGGGATAGGAGATTAAGTCAGATAGATGATATACAGAGTGTTGGGTGGCTGAGTGCCTAAGGATACATGTAACCAGGAAGACTTGAACTTCTGGTAGAGATTGAGATAGAATGAGATTTTCAGCATAATGAGACTTACTAAAGAGGGGACTTATGAATTCTTTGGTACCTGTTTGCCTCTGTACCTGGTGAAAAAATGAAGCTGTTATTTTCTAGGTTTAATGCTGCTCTGGACCACAAAAAAAAGGATACTGCAATTGGTCCATGGCCTGCTGGTTGATGGTTCCCATGCTGTTGTACACGAAGGTGCTGCTCAGGAGGATGGCCAGGGCAAAAATCCAGGAGTCATTCTCATTGTCACCCTGTAAGTTATTGTAGAAGCCACACAGAAGAGTGACTAGCAGAATGTACAATCAATTCAGATAGCTGAAGGCTGACTGAACTCCACCTCTGTCTCTTACTAGTTGTGAAAACTTAGGTAACTCACTTCTTTATGCAGTATTTTTTTCCATCTGTAGAGCAAATTTATAATATTCATGACGTATACTTTAAGGTATTATATATAAATGTATATGTCAGTGGAAAACACATGAACACTTGGTGGTAGAAGCTATTTTGATCAGCTACTAAAATCCAAACTGGTATTCTAAACTTAGTTTATGACCCTGTTCTATTTCCATGGCATATCATGGTAAGAAATTTTTTACACTATAGTTAAAATAAGCTCCTTCAATAACAGCTTTCTATGTCTAAGATTTATAAGAGTAGTAATATATTATCCTTAATGAACAAAGATGTTATCATTAGATTTTACACTTTGCTTCTCTTTCTACTGGTGCTGCTGTAGATGTGAAAATTTTTATCACCTTTACGGGTTCCCACTGTAAAAAGTCAGACATGTTTTTAAAATGTCTAGTGAAGTTTATAAGCACCTTCAGCCACCTTACCAAAACATTTCACTATAATATGAAAGAAAAATGACTGAAAACATTATTAGCCATGATTTTCTAGGTTTACCAAAACTAATCAATTGAACTTACTGTATACTCTGAATGCTTATACCACATCAATTTAAAAAAAGAATATATTAATATAATTAACTACAGCCCTAAATCAAGGAGTAGGAGTGATAGTGCAAAGAGGTTATTGATCTGACCTTGTTTATGTAGATTTTAATCTACCTGAGTGAAAATTTTAAAATATTTATCTTTTTACCTTCTCTATATCTCCAAGGCCCTCAGTGTCGAGCAGAACTAGGGTGTGTCCTGGCTTCTTGGGATGAGGCACACACCACATCCAGATTCCTTTGGTGTGAGATTTCACTGTGGATCCCAGAGAGAAGCCTGCAAAAGGAGGAGAGGATAAAAGGGAAAAGAGATTAATTAGCAGGTGTTTCTGGAAATTGAGATAAAAGTTAACATAATCAAAGTTAAAAGAGGTAAAAGAAAATACAACTGGCATAAATCTTAATTACAATCCAGTAAATAGGAAGGTTGTATATCTAATACACACTGAAATATTCATTTTTCCTTAAAGTTCATTGAAAGCTTGCTGTCACTACATAAACATTTTAATAAATGTTTTATAAGTATTATTATGGAAGTTAATTTTATTCATTAACGTATTCCTTCCAGAAAGGCACATTTATACTCTCAGATGGGAAAATAAAAGTAAAGTGGGAAGAAAGAGTCAGCTGACTGTAATCCTCCAAAGTCAATGTAAAGAGCCCGTTAATGGATTAAAAGTTAGCTTTCAATATTCATTCTCATCTCTGAGTTTCTATTCTCACATTCCAAGGCTGGATGCTCGCAGTGTGTATGGTCAGGAGGGACGTGGCAGAGCTTTGCTGGTGTCACTCACCTTTGTTCTTCCCAGCCAGCTTGTTCATCAGGTAGGATTTGCCTGTGCGGTAGAGGCCCACAATTGCCACCACCACCACAGGCTGCGTAATTGCAGACAGGATCTTCAGAGCTTCTGGATTCACTACCAGTTGCCCTTCAGTGTTATCAATGAGGCTCACTGGGCCTGTCATGTGTATCTCTGGAGCCATATCCAGGGTGTTGTTCCCTTCTGTGCAAGGAAAAAGATGAAATGGAAAGCAATTTCTAGGTAGTTAGCCACGCCGAGCTTTACAATATGGATTACATTTTTTATTTCTATGCTTGAACTTTTCTCATATATATATTTTAAAGCCCTGTTTCTCTTTAAGGCTGTCCTAAAATTGGTCCACTGGCTTTCTTTAAAAATAACTTTATTTCAAAATAGACTTACAGAAAAGATGTACAATGTGTATGAAAAGTTCCCATACATCATTTCTTCTAATGTTAAAATTTTACATAACCATAGAACAAGGACTTTAACATTAATACAATCATAACTAACCTACACTCCTTATTCACATTTCACCAGTTTCCAACTAATGTCCTTCTGCTCCATGACCAGTCCAGGATTGCTCATTGCATTTAGTCATTATGTTTCTGTATTTTCTTTGCATCTTTGATAGTTTCTCACTCTTTCTTTGTCTTTCATCTTTGACATTTTAGAAGTTGACTGGCCTGTGATTTTGTAGAATATTCATCCCTCATTTTTTTGATGTTTCTTTATTATTAGATTGACGTCATGCATTTTATTTTGCAAATGTCACTGAAGTGATGTTCTGCCATTTTCAGTGTCTCCTATTAAGGGATTCATGATGTTCACATGACTTTTTCTAATGCTGTGACCTTAACTTTGATCATTTGGTTATGGTGGTCTCTGCCAGATTGCTTCACCACAAAGTGTTATGTACCATTTTGTCACTAAAAAACACCATTTGGAGAGACACTTTGAAGACTATGCAAATAAAGTTTCATCATACTTTCATAATTTTTCAGTCACTGTTTTTAGCATCCATTGATAATTCTTGCTTATAACTTACTATTGTGTTTGACTGAAGGTAATTTTCTATTCTCATCATTCCTTCTACATTTATTAGACTTTTAATGTGAGCAAGAACTGCCCTATCTCCTTCATTTATTTTATTTACTTGTTTAATCATTTAGTTGTATCAGTGTAGACCTATAGATATTTATTTTATCATCCCGGTAACACTTTACTATCATTATTTATCTCATTGCTCAACTCGTCCCAGATTAGTTCACTGAGAGCTCCTTCAAGCTAGAGCCCAAATTCTATGGACATGCTTCCATCACATTTTCAGTGCTCGTTTCCTTCTGGCAGGCTTATCTAATATCTGCTTCAGCCTTAGAATCGACCATTTCTCCCAAAGGCTCTGGTTACTTTCATTGGATAATGGTACGTAGACACCAAGGTATCACATTAGGTGTAGTCATTACTTCTAGTCATTACTTTCTCACAGGGAAAATTAAGGAATCTATGTTTGTATGCTAGCATATGAATACAAACATCTACATTTATTTCTTATCTGTCCATTTCTATATATAAGCTTAAGTTTCTTTTGATACTTTTAATTCCAATTCAACAAAACAAAATTTATTCGTACTTTCCCTCCTTGTTTTTAAAACCTTTTCTCTGAGTATGTCATTACATATAATAAATTATTTGCTCAATTCTACTACATACAATTAAAGTTACTAACTCATAAGTCTTTGAAAGATAAAGTTGCTAACTAGAATGCACTTTTAGTTAACAATTCTTTTTGTCTTTGGTCTTACACATACAGTCAAAATACTGTATTCCAAAGTCGCTTAGACTACATTTTCCTTCTCTATTCTCTTTGGTGTGGTTAAATCATTTATTTGTAATATAGTTAGGTTTGTCTGTTGGTTGATTTTAAGTATGTATGTATTTATTTTGGGTATGTGAAATATCACAGTTCTGAAAGTCAGAGCTTTACAACAAGCTGTAGTCAGAGAAGTGTCACTTTTCCTTCATCTTAGCACTGCATTCCCATTCCAGCTGTCTTTTTATTCTTTCCACCTCATGCCCACTCATCCTCCATAGATATTCAATCTTGTTAGTTTATAGTTTACCTTTCTTGGACGTTCTTTTCATTAATGAGCATATACATGTATGTTTTCTTATTCACGTTTTCTAACATAAAGATCACATCACGTGGAAATATGGAAATCTCTCCATACCAGTTCATAGGAAGATTTCTCAATTCCTTTTACAGGCATCTATTCCATTTATGTGAACATACCACAGTTTATTCAATCATTCTTTTATGTATAGACATTTATATTGTTTCAAATATTTAGCAATTACAAACAATGCTGCAATGAAAACCTCTGCTAACCTTGTGAAGGTGTATTTTTATATTGCTATAGGAGTAACTTTAGGAAAGTGTCCTATAAGTGAGATTGTTGGGTCAAAAGGTAAGAGCATTTTATTCTTTTAGATATTGCCAAGTTCTTCTCCAGAAGGATGTACCAGGTTGAATTCCCACCAGATCTTCTTGTATTTCATTGCTCAGAAAATGAATTTTTTTCTAGGTATGTCACATTTTCTGACTTAATTACAAAATTTCCTTTGGAAACTTTTCACATTCACATTTAGATCTTTGGACTGAGCTCACTGAGCTCATGCATACAGTAATAGGAACCTTCACCTGAGGAATCTTGTGTTGAACATATCTCCATACTTTGAAACATAGATACCATTCTCACCTAGCCTTTTTTCGGATTTCTTCCAGGCCATTCTGTGGGCAGGGTCTGGTCAGACTGCGGGACTCAGGTTACCCAATGGCTTCTTCCTCTCACTATGCAGAAAGCCCTTTGAATACCATAGCCCATCACTGGTTCTTAATATTTGCTATGAATCAGCATTTACCTGTTACTCACTCAAGCTTGATATCTCACATCTGACAACATCAAGCTGCAGAAAACTAACAGATTTTGTTACCAGAGTTTGACCTTTCTGTGCTTTATGATTGATTATCTATTGCTTGCATGTATATCAGTTTGCATATTGCTTTCAATTATTTCAGGAAATGAAACCAGCATCAGGAAACATTCCCTGATGAACCAGGGCTTGTTTTTTGTGTGACTTCTGCTTCATGTACAGCAGTATATACACAATTCTAGGCATATCCTGTTTAACTAGGCCTTGATAATTTGATAATTTACTGAAGAATAGAAGTATATTCTCTCATAGTTCTGGCGGCTGGGAAGTCCAATCTCACAGTGCTAACAGGTTTGGTGTCTTGGGAGAGCCTGGTGTCTACTTCCAAGATGGTGCCTTGGAGCATTCATCCTCCAGAGAGGAAGAATGTCTTTCCTTAAATAGCAGAAGAGCAGTGATTCACTCTCAGAAGCTCTTTTTATAGTCATTAATCTGTTCATGAGTGCTCTGCCCACTTGGCCCCATCTCCCAACCCTGTTATACTGTTGGGAATTAACTTTCAACATAAGTTTTGGAGGGGACAAAAATATTCAAACCATGACATATCTTTTGAAAATTAAAAGTATAGTATATAAATAAAATTCAATAGAAAGCTCATAAGATAAAGTTGAGAAAATCTTTCTTAAAGCAAAAAAAAAAAAAAAAACCCTTAAAAATGAAGATGAAGTAAATGAGAGAAAATATAAGATAATTACGTTACTTCCCCCTTAATAGATTCTATATTTGAATAATATGAATTCCAGAAAAGAATGGAAGTTACTAGGGGGAAAATAGAGGCTGAATTAGTAACAAATAGAAAACTAAACAAAAAAGAGAAAAGCATTACTTTAGGAAAAACAAAATTGTTCAAGAAAGGAAAAGTAAAGATAGTATATCTATATCATTCATATCTATAGTGTCAATGCTATAAATTACATTGAAATTGTCATACTAATGCAAACACTGAGTATTAATCTAAATAGAAGTATGATATAATTATATTGAGGGGATCGTGAGACAGAGTTTGTGTGAATGTGGGTGGTAGTAATAGTGGTGAGGTGGTGTGTGATAAAGGAATGGAAGATGATGAGTAAGACTTAAATCCTTATTTTCCCTATATGATACCTAAAATTGTAAATTCAAAAGGTAGGAAATACGACGTTGTTATTTTTATATGTGGAGGTAAATAACAAAGAAACAGCTAAAATAATTCAAAGTGGTTGCTATTGAAAAAGAGAAGAGGTAAAGGTGGGGGTTTACTAGGAGAATGATTTTTTTTTGGAATAAGTCTCATAGAATTGTTTGATTCTATAAATTATGTGAAAATCTAATTTTGAAGAAAATAAAAACAAAAGTTGAAAATAAAATTTAAATAAGTAAATAAAAATAAAACGAGTGAAAAGCCTGCCTGTAGTAACATCTTAATTTTTGTTTATACCTTGAATATCTCCATCCCTGTCATTTAAAATGATCATGATATAAAATGCCTAATTTCTTTAACATATAATCATAGACTAAAAGCATTACAGTTTTCCTTCTTATCCTATAATAAAGAGTGTTTTGTTTATAATATAGAGTTGATTACTTCTGACTTGTTCTGCTGAAGGCTTATATCTAATTACCTGCTTCCCATCTCTTCAGGGGACAATGGCAAAAAAGCCATTTATTTTTCTGTGATCAGGACCCATTTTCTCTTACAGCAATGGCCCACAGAGACTTCTGGAAAGACTTCTGTTTCATTTTATAGCATGATGTATACTGCCTTAAAATGGGACTCAATGACTGACTCAGAAAAGTAGCTGCACGAAGATTGTATAAGCTCCCTAATTATAACAACTAGTTCCCCACTTTTACACTGTTGGTGGGAGTGTAAATTAGTTCAACCATTGTGGAAGACTGTGGCGATTCTTCAAGGATCTAGAAATAGAAATTCCATTTGACCCAGCAATCCTACTACTGTGTATATACACAAAGGATTATAAATCATTCTATCATAAAGACACATGCACACATATGTTCATTGCAGCGCTGTTTAAGATAGCAAAGACCTGGAACCAACCCAAATGCCCAAATGATAGACTGGACAAAACAAATGTGGCACATATACACCATGGAATACTATGCAGCCATAAAAAATGATGAGTTCGTGTCCTTTGTAGAGACATGGATGAACCTAGAAACCATAATTCTCAGCAAACTGACACAAGAACAGAAAACCAAACACCACATGTTTTCACTCATAGGCGGGTGATGAACAATGAGAACACCTGGACACAGGGAAGGGAACACACTCACAGGGCTAGGTGAGGGGGGGGAGGGGAGGGGAGGGGGGACAGCAGTGGGGGCGGGGAGGAGGGGGAGGGATAACACCGGGAGAAATGCCTGAAGTGGGCAATGGGTGGGGGATCGGGGATGGAGACAGCAAACCACCATGGCATGTGTGTACTTATGTAACAATCCTGCAGGATGCAGGATGTGCGCATGTACTCCAGATCCCAAATACAATAAAAAAAAAGAAAGAAAGAAAGGGCTGATGAACTGGCTGGTAGAAAATGCAGTGCTTTTTAAGCATTATGTTCCTTCAACCATTTAAGAGGAATAAAACTAACATCTACTCTGTCTCCTACAAAAACAAAAACAAAAACAAAAACTTGTTCCCTCTCTTTGCAGATCCCAAGTTGCCTACCTTCATTTACCTAGAGCTATAAAAGTGGCAAAATGAATGTGATGGAGTCCTAACTTTATTAAGCAGATACTGATAATGATAAAGTTAACTTAAGGTGGTGTCAAGAAAGAAAGAACAATTTGAAAACATTCCCATCTATGGAGGGACCATTCCCTCCATATGTAGTCTGACCATTCCTATGGTGGGAATGGTCAGTTTGGATAAAACTGATGAACCCTGGTAAATAGATTCCCAACCTGCCCTAGTCTTACCTAAATCAGAAATCCTTTAGAGTCGGAAAGAAGGTTGTTTCAATGTGAAAGTTAATTCTTACCCTCCTCTCTTTTCTTCTGAGTTTGGCGGCACTGCTTTCTCTGTCTTTTTTCTCTCAGTAACTGTGAACTTTTACTTTGCCCCTCCAACGTCTGGGGCTTTCCAGATTTTCTTCAGAGACCTGATGAAAGACAAGAAAAAAAGGTAACTTCTGCAAAGGAATGAACTAATATGAAACAGAAAGTATTAACTAAAGCAGTGACTCAGCTGTAAAAGGAACTGCTGGCAGCTGTGCTAGTTAGAGGGTTTGCCATGATTTCTCAACCAGGAAGTTGCCATTTCATTATTGGAAAAGATCTTAGAGACTGATTGCAGTATGAATTTATAAAAATCCCTTCATTGGGTCATTTAAAATAGTGCTATTTATCTCATATTTGTGGGCCAGTTTGAGGAGCATGTGGATGAGAAAGCCTCATATATGTTTTTAGGTCTAATTACCTTGAATATTAGCTTAAGCACTGTAAGTGCCCTGAGGGAATATCTATGTCTTATATACTTTTGAATTATTAGCACCTAACCCAGGTCCTGATGCTTAACATTTAATAAATAATAAATAATGATGAAGGTAACTCTCATTTATTGCACACTTGATATAGACACAGTGATAACATCTTTATATAGATCATACCATTGTATTTTTATTTTGTATTTATTTCTTTTTTAGAGACAAGTTCTTGCTCTGTTGCCCAAGCTGGAATGCAATGGCATAATCACAGTTCACTGTGACATCAAACTTCTGGGCTTAAGTGATTCTTTTGCCTCAGGCTCCGAGTAGGTGAAACTACAAATGAGGCATTATGCCAGCGTGTGTGTGTGTGTGTGTGTGTGTGTGTTTGATATGAAGTCTCAGTATGTTGTGAAGCTGGTCGCCAACTCCTGGTCTCAAGTGATTGTCCTGCCTTGTCCTCCTAAAGTGCTGGGATTATAGGTTTGAGCCACTGCACCCATTCCCCCTTGCATTCTACAACAATTTCACCAAATTTCAGTGTTACCAAGAAATTTAACAACTTGTTAATATTACAGAGTTACCAAGTAATATTTGAACCCAAGTCTTTTTCCAAAACCCATACTATCAACCACTTCACTAAAATACCTCTGCGTTTGGTGAGTGAACAACAATAATGTTTCTTATTTATCAGTTGCTTTCTAGGCCAGATTATTTACATATATTATTTGAACAACATAATGCTGCTTCAAAATATGCATTCTTTGTTATTTCCTTTATCTAAGGAGGAAAAAGAGAAAGAGATTAAGTAATGTCTAACTAAAGCCATTGAGCCACTTCAAACTATCAAGTCATTATGTGAGATTCTAACTTGAAAAATCAATTTAATTAATATCACATGATATCTCTGTTCGATGCTGTCTCTAAAAGAAAGAGAAAAAAATAACAATGAGAGAAGAGAGCAAGATCGTGTGTGTGTGTGTGTGTGTGTGTGTGTGCATGCGCATTGTGAAAAGTGAAAGTAGAGCAGAGTTACTTCAAAACAGAAGCAATGCTAGGAAATCAGCTGCTCCTTTTCTTCTCGAAAATAAAATCTGTCTTTTGTATCAGGGAACCAAAAAATAGCTCCAGGGACAACTGAATCTTTGTGAATTGTGTATAGTTTAAGAGTAAATGAGGGGGGTGGGGAGGGAGGGGAGGGTGGGAAGGGATAACATGGGGAGAAATGCCAGATATAGTATGTACCTAAAGTTAAATAAATAAATTAAAAAAATTATATATATCTAAAGTGTATGACATGTTTTCATGTGTATATACATACATATACTGAAATTGTTACTACAGCCAAGGAAATTAACATATTCATCACCTGACATTGTTCATTCATTGGTTCATCTTGTATACACTGCTTTCTGTTTTTTACAATGATTTGTTTTCACAAATCTGATTGGACAATAATGGCACAGATGGTCTCCCATGACCTGTTTTATTTCTCCAGCAACATCTCTTGCTACTTCCAATCTCCATCTTTATTCTTTAAACCTTAGCTATGGCTCTCCATCAAAGTTGGGATTCTAAAGGTCCGGCTGCTCATGGATGCTTTCTTAGGAAGATCTTTCATAAACTTTTAATAAACATATTATCTTAGGCTTATCTAAGGGTGTACACCTCATGTATGTCAGGAGGCTTTTCTTGAGTTAGGTGGTCCCATAAGATTATAAATGTGCTAAAAAATTCCTGTTGCTTAGTGACATAGTAGCTGCAGTAACATTGTAGTGCAATGCATTACCTTTCTATGTTTAGATACCCACATACTTATCATTATGTTATAGTTGCCCACAGTACTAAGTACAGTATTATGCTGTACAGGTTTGTAACCTAGGAACAATAGGCTATACCATACAGCCTAGGCATGTAGTAGGCTATACCATCTAGGTTTGTGTAAGTACACTTGATGATTTTCACACAATGACAATATTGCCTAAGGACACATTTCTTATAACATAACTCCATTGTTATGTTCTAGAATATTTATTCTTTTTATTGAGAAGAGTTTGGAAATAAGGTTGCTTAGACCTTTTGCTCACCAAGCATTTGAAGCCCACAATTCAATCTAGAAGACCCGTGTGTGCTTTTCATTGTACTGGACTTGGACATTATAGAATTAAGCAGATTACATGCAGATTAAAAAAATCATTAATGCAATTAAAATCTGCCAATAGGTTTCAACAATGACATTTTTAGATGACTGCTTTAGTCACCCCTTTTCTAATGAGCATTATCTCATAGCAGAGATTCCTGTGTTGCCTGGTCTCCTCCAGGGGTGTCCAGTGGAGAGAATACAGTCATGAGTTCTTACTTGCTGTTTCTGGTTGGGCCAGTAGAGCCCCTTCCTCATCCCTCTTTGCTTATCACTACCTACAGAAACTAAAAATTATGGCATCAGGCTGCTAAAAGCCTAAAACAAAACTGAACAAAACAACAACAAAATAAAATGCGTTAAACAAACTTGGGTCCAAAGGAGTGGTATTATAATTTGATATGCAGCATAGAGTGCACGAGTCATTGAGAGGAAAAATGAACTAAAATTTTAAAGCTTCCTTGAGATTGCTGTACTTTTCTAAATATAGCGAGCTTATACAGATGGCTAAACAATTCTGTCTTGTTCAGGTTCGTTGGACTGACGGAGTAATTGCATGTGAACCACTGAGCAGGATGTAAATTAATCACTCAGATTAGAGGGCACAGTAGTCTTCAGTAGTAAAAAGTAATTTATCATTTTCACATGTACTTAACCTGGAGTACGAGGTGCTTCAAAGTTGCCTCAATTTTATTTTGAGGAGCGATACTTAGACAGGTGAGAGGAAGTTTTACAAGAGAGCTGCTTAAAACTGTCAAGGTTCAAATTACAGTATCAATTTGGTTTTGAAAGTGTGTTTTTTGCATATCTGACATGAATGCTGCTGCATGTTTTATTTTGTCACTGTAATGGAAAATAAACCAATTGTGTTGAACAGGCTTTATTGAAGTCATTTAAAGTGTGAATTAATAGAGGATCAGTTTGAGTTCTTCTATTTTTAATGAGATACATATTTTTATATGAAGTAGATCCATGTTCTTCTGCTCCATCATTGAATTACAAACCATCCTCAACTGAGGGGCTTAAGATAACTTTTATTCTGCTCACAATTTTGCAGGTCAGGGATTCGGGAAGGACTTGGCTCGCTGGTTTGAATCTGTTCCACCTGGTGTCAAGCAGTCCTGCTGGGAATGGAGACTCCACTTCCAACATAGTGTCTTTGCTCACATGTTAGGAATCTTTGTGCTCTTTGTTTCTTGTTCTCTTCCTCTCTATTTTTTTCTCTCTGCCCACATGGCTTTTATCCTTCAGGGTGCTTCCATTGGGATTGGGCTTTTTACTTCATGGTGGTCTCAGGGCAATTGGACTTGCCTGGTTTCTTAGGTCAAGTGTTCTAAGAGACAGGAAGTGAAAGCTGCTAGTCTCTTAATTATGACTTGGGTCCAGAAGTGGGCATAGCAGCATTTCTGCTGTGTCTTATTGGTTAAGCTATCACTGAATCCACCCATTCAGGAGAATGGGCCATAGACTAAATCTCTTGAGGAAAGAAGTGTTAAAGACTTTCCACGTTTTTAAAATCCATATAGCAAACCTTCAACCCTTTTCAGAATAATCTTCCTTGAGACCTTCCCTGGGGATCTGTAGATTTGGAATAGGTGGATTCCTCATTTGGTGAATGGTAGACAGTTTTAAATAGATCTTGACAACCCCAGTCAAATACTGGTCTGTTTGAATGTTTGCTTGCCTACTTGATGATTTATTTGGACTGGGAATAGCTGTGATTCCTTTTTCATGTTAGGAATAAACACAGTATTATGGACTTAACTGGTGAGTTTAATTCTAACTGCAGTTATTTGGCTGGAGTTAATAATTAGTCAAATAAAGCAGGTGGCTAAATAAAGGAAAACTAAATGATATAAATATTACATTAAAAATCTTTGATTTGGACATCGAGGGGAAGACAGCCCAGGATACAAAAATAATCTACCTTTGTTTACACTTTTTTTTGCTGACTTTAATTTTATTTCACTTTGTGTTTGTTTACCTATCAAAACCATGTTAAACAAAAAAAATCCCACAGCTTTCAAAGTGATCATCATCCTACTACAGCACAATTGAGACACTCATCTTTCCTTAAGTATTTCATAAAGTACAAGGCATGTCTTGGTATGATAGTGATTCTACTGAGTCTTACTCTTAGCATTAAGAATGTACTAATCTCCTCCAAGACCAGAATTTCAGTGGAAAGAGTGATGTTATAAACCCTCTTTAACAGGTTAGCAAGGGAATCAATAGGTAGGAAGTAAACCTCTCCTTGCACAAAAAACCTTATTGGATTGGGTTTTAAATCCATATGATTAAGGGGAACCATCCTTTTCCTTGTGAATGAATCTTGTTCATGAGGGTCAATCATTCCAAGAGATTTGCGGAAGTGGTAAAATGGTAATTTGATGGCTAGAGAGGAGTACACAGTAAATCTGCTTACCCATAAATTTCTCATCCAGTTTCTTTTAATACAGCCTCACCTTCAACTTATCAAGTCTGGCTTGCCGAAGTTTATACCTTTGAGAAATACCTAGAAATAATCAAATACTTATGGGACACCCCTTAAGAAATAGAGGCACAAATAAAAGATATATCCACAAACCTGAGGGACTTCTGTAGACACATGTCCAATTTTATGTGTCTGGTTTATGGAAATACTTTGGTCAGAACGTTTAGGAGTTGAAGTTGTAGCTTTAAAAAGCCACACCAGGTAGTGAAAAACTTCATTAGCATGAATGTTTTTGTTTGTTATTAATCATAGCACTGTTTAGATAGTTTAGGTGGAAGTTATAGCTCTTACTGTGTCTGATTTATTCATTTTCTAAATCTAGACACATTTCTGTGAGTAATTAACTTTAGTCAAAGGTGTCTCTCATGGTTTTGATATTCATATTGATAGTCACATGCACAGTACTTTACAAAAATCTTCCAACTTAACAAAAGTTTAATACTTACTATAGTATCTTGCCATATAGTACAGTAAATATTGAAAATAATAAGATATCTACAAATGCCTCTGCTAATAGGTACACAGGCTTGTAGGTGAGATTCAGATGAACAAAGTGATTATAATAAAATGCAGTAAGTGCCATAACAGATACAAGTATTGAAAGTTGTTGGGAACAGTAAGGTCTGTTGGGAGGATACTTACATTATCATGTACTCTTCTCTCACTAGATTACAAAATGAGCCTACAGTATTGCTTATTATTCATAGTGTTTGTAAGTGTGGGCATACTGAAGTATAATAGGATAGTCCAGAATCTTTTCTCATTGTTTTCTTCAAGGTTTCGGTTATTTTAAAAATGTATGTTTTGCTGATTTTTAGGCTTTCTTTCTTTTTTTTTTTCCAAAAAGGCAAATGGCTCAAAAATATTCTGGACACTAGGAGGAAGATAGCCCAGGATACATACATGTGCAAATAATTGATATGGATATTGTACATATAGGTAATAGTGTGATCTCTCTCTGTTGCAAGACAAAGCAAGGAGTTATTTTTTCCATGAGTGTCTCATGTGTTATTTCACTTGGATTTTGATATGGCTCAGTCATCACATTTGATGAACCCAGTAATTGATTAAATCCAGCAAACGATTCCCTTAGTCAGGCCTACCGGTGTTCGGCCTTGATGAATCAGCATACCTAATAAGTCATCAATAACTGCCACCTTTGCTGGTAATAACATTGTCATGTGTGAGGGGTAGGAAGGTGAGTGTTTATCACCCTGTGGGAGGCTGCTTTCTAAGCAGTTGTATCCTAGGATGGGATGTGCTACATCTTCTGCCGAACTGTGCCTCGTTTCCTTCCCAGGATATATTGAGGCCTATTGGTTAATTCTGAAGCTCTTTTAACACCTTTGAAATAGAGTTGGTGGACTGTTGTCCACCTTTGCAATTACAAGTGGTAACTAAATAACTTAGGAAAATTAACAGAGGTGACATAGGATAAATTAAATCATATATTTTTGCATACTTAACGCACAACCAATCCTGCATTCTACTACTTACTTAGTAGTAGTGATTTTCAGAACCTAAGTGGTAACATGAGGGACAAGAAGATCTTCCAAGAGATAAATCCCTTTAAAAATATTTTCCTATATTTTGTGATGACTCATAGATTCTCAAAGTGTTAAGCACAAGTGCATCAGCCATGAGAATTTATCCAGTTTACATTCCAAGATTGCCACCCTGAATCAGGGTGACTTTTTAGCAGCTGCAGTGATGTGGTTAGAACCCCGGTCACAGATGGATGCTGAAACTTAACCTGCAAGGGTAAGTTCGAGGGCATTTAAAGTGAGAAAGGGCCAACAAACACACAATTTCAGGTACAACATGGCTGGGGATGGGGGACGGGGAGTGATGAAGGGTCTACATAGTTTTGATCCGAGTTCGGAGTACAGGCAGCCATCACTCATTTACTCAGTCATTCACTTACCCCTGCTAATGTATCAGCAGGAGACTGGAGGTGGGGGCACAGATATAGGGATCTAGGCCCAGAAAGACTTTTTAGAGGCTTTAGCCTGGTAACTAGGCATGGGATGAGAGGGTGCTGAGATGTAGTAAGCGTAATAGCTCATGTACCGTGTCTGGGTGGTGTATCTAGAAACCAGTAGCAGGAGTGACCTTGGCATTGAGTTGTCATTTTCTGAGTCAAGAAGATCATCTAGGCACAATTTATTCATCTTTTCTATCTTCCTTATGTCTGATAATTACTACCATTCTTCCATTTATCCAGGATCAAAACTTCTGAGCCCCTTTGTATGATCTTCTGTTGTGTGTTTCCTCAACTTTAACTTTTTATTCTTCCTCTCTGCCAATGAGCAGCAGATATCTAGCAGATTGTGTACTTTTCCTTCACATTACTTTTCCTCCCATGATCTTGGTCTAGCCTCATCACCTGTCTCTCAGAGTATTGAATAGCCTCCTTAATCTCTTTCTTTACTCTGGCTTCTTCATCTTTTCTGTGCTGCATACCTATGTCTGATTACTTTCTTCACAGCTCCTCTGATTGTGCCCTCTATGTTTGAAAAGTAACGGCAAATCTCCATTGGCTTCCTGTTGGCATTAAATGCTTGTCTTCTTATCTTGGATTTTAAGGCTCCCTGCACTTGCTTCCACCTCAACTTTGCTGCTTTGTCTGTTACCTCCTTCCATTCACCCTAAGTTCCAGTCAAGCTGAATTCCTTACTGTCATATTTGCCTGATTTTTTTTTAAATGATCCTTTCTTCTTTTATATTCTTTCTAGGATGTTAAATGTTCTCATTTTTATCTGTTGAAATCCCATCTTTTCTCCAAGATCCAATTCAAAGACCATCCCCTTCAATGGAACCTTCTTAGGTGTTTCCACCTAAAAAAAGTTCCTGCTTCTCTAATTCCATGTATAAGAGTTAGTTGGGTGCGTGTCATTCCTTGTGGCATCACTGATTTTCTGTAAGTGAGGAATATGCTCCCCAAAGCATTGGGCATGACAGGTGTTTATTAAATGTGTGTTGAATTTATGAATACATCAGATTGGGATCATTTGTATATTTCTGTCATAGGTCAGAACTAACGTCATAGTTACCAGGTGGAAGTGTGGGTAAATATGCTCAGATTGTGACTCATGACTCATACTTTCAAATGGCTTTGCAGTTCACTGCATACTCCCACATGCAGACTCGTATTTGACCCTCACATTGGCCAGTGTAGGCCTATGAGGTCAGCAAGACAGATGGCATGCATGGCAAGAACCAGTAAGTACGTAATTGCTTGAATCATTGACTCTGCCTTTCTTTTCTTTTTTAGTCCCTGCAATATGGAACTCAAGCTTTGGGTGGAAACACGGAGAGCATCTTAGCTCTAATCAATGCCTCAATCTCTGTGTTCCCTCTACTCAAGCCATTAATCCTGGAGGTGCTTAGTATGGTATCAGATGTTGCTCAGGGTGCATCATTCTGAATATTTGATAACTACGTGGTTGTGCATCATTTGGCTGTTCCGTAGTGTTTTGCCAAAATGGTTTTGAGAATAAGTTTCTTAGATTGCCTAGTTAAGACCTAAGTGCATTTTCAGGATTGTCAATAGCACTTATGCCCAGGTATATGAAAGTGCTTCAAAAGCTATGTCCAGATTTTAAGTTACCCGAGGAGGCAAATCTCTAAATCCTTCCCAATCCCACTGGCTCTCAATACTAAGAGGCACAACTGACGGGGTTGAGTCAGTCATTGGTGAAGGCTCCATGCTGGGGCCAAGTTCAACTTCCAGCAGCAGCAGCTTAAAAGGCAGATTTTGGACTTTCTGGAGACACCGATCCAATGGAATAGATGAGTGTTTCTTAACCACGGCACTATTGATGTTTTTGCTGTCGGGGCTGTCCTGTGCATTATAGGATGTTTGGCAGTATCCCTAGCCTCTGCCCACTAGATGCCAGTAACATCCCATCTTCCCCTAGTTGTGGCAACCAAAAATGTCTCCTGGATGTCAAAATCACCTCTAGTTGAGAACCATTGGTATAGAGGTAAGATTAAGAATCACATTTAGGTTCCGTCACTTATTTAGCTGTGCCGAATTGCTCCTCTCTGGTCTTAGTGTCCTTGTCTGTAGAGAGATGAGACTGAATCTGAGAATGAATATGGTCTTTGGCTCAAAAACAATATTCTCTAATTCCAGTTACTGAGGTCCTTCCAGGAGGAAACCCAGGCCACTGAACAGCATCGCAGTGAGGCCAGGCACTCTGTGCTCTTTAACCAAATCACCCTAAAGGAACAAAATTGCCGGTTAGCACAGAGATCACTGGGCAGGTAACATGGTCTGTGCCTCATACTGATTGTCCTTTGGTTCCTAACCAGATTACCCTTGGTTTACAATACTTCTAAATTCACCTAATTGATAAGAAGCAATCATAGGACATTAAAAGTATTGCTAAAGCACAAACTTTGGCAAACACATAGTTATGTCCAAAGGGCCCCCTACTGATTGAAATCTATTGTGTTTTTATTGTGTGCCAGATGGTTTATGCTTTTTCTTATTTGATCTTCACAATGATCCTGTTTTACAGAAGAGGAACTCACGGAAAAGAACTTGACCTAGGTCACAAAGCAGACAAATGGTAGGGCCAGGGTTTAAAGATGGGCCTTTCAGATGCTGAAAGCTTCTTGAATTCTTTCTATCCCTTTGGCTTTATAGTTTTGTTTGTTTGTTTTTTTGGATTGAGTCTTGCTCTGTCACCCAGGCTGGAATGCAGTGGCAGGATCTCGGCTCACTGCAACCTCTGCCTCCTAGGTTCAAGTGATTCTCCTGCCTCAGCTCCCCGAGTAGCTGGGATTACAGGTGCACGCCACCATGCCCAGCTAATTTTTGTATTTTTAATAGAGATGGTGTTTCACCATGTTGTCCAGACTGGTCTCAAACTCCTGACCTCAAGTGATCCGCCCACCTGGGCTTCTCAAAGTGCTGGGATTACAGGTGTAAGCCACTGTGCCCAGCCTGGCTTTATAGATTTTTACAGCTGTGGAGCCCCTCTTTTTTGTTGTTCCCCAAATGAAGCAGCTTAAAGCTGAATAAAGTCAAAGCATCAAAAAGATCTGCCTTTGGTAGTTCATTTCCCTGCTCTGCCAATAGTTCTTTTCTCTTCAGAAATTTTATGTTTGAAAATTTTCGTATTTGGCCTTAACCTAAAAGTTGAAGCTCTCTGGAAAGTTTAATGAAGACTTAACAAAAAAAACAACAAGCTATATTTAAGTAATGTGATTGAAAGGGAAAAATCCTCACCTCCACCACCAGGTTCTTTTTTTCAAAATCGTCTATTTTTGTACTTAACAGCTTAAAGTGCTTTGAAGCAATGTGATCAGTCATACATGAATACATAACTCTTTATGCATAAAAAAGTAAATAACAAAAATAGAATCAGATAAGAGAAAACGTGTTCTGTATTTTTCTGTCCTCTGATTTAATATGATACTGACTTTTCAAAGTTTGTGAGGTCACTGCCTGAATTTTTCCCTTTTCTGTTTCACAAGTGAAATCACACTCAGCTCTGCTTTGTTTATTCCCATGAATTTGGGATCTCAAGGAGAGGGGACTGGACTGATGGATTTCTAAGCAAGCTGGAGGGGGTATGGCAAGTTAAGAACATGCTTTGGAAAGGTGTATCTGTAGTCTTTGCCCTGCCATGAAATTGTAAGAGTATAGTGACTGGGATACAGAGTAGGGGTTTGGAGTCGTCCATACTTGGGTTGAAATCTGAGTCCTGGCATGAACCTGGTGAAATGCTTGTGTGAGTTTCCTCTGCCCACTGGAATCTGTTTCTTTTGGTAAATGGAAATAGTATTTGCTTCGTAGGGTGCTTGTGAGCCTGGAATGAAATAGTCTATGTGAGGCAGATAGAAAGTCTCTGGTATGTGGGAAGTGCTTAGTCACTGAAGGCTTGGCACTTCAGTACCAGAATTCAGTGACCATGGTGCAGAGACTTGCACTTTGAGATGGTGCAGGTGGAAGTCTTGAGTCATCTAAGGAACTGTTAGGAAGCAGACAGGTCCTGTTCTTCAGGGACTCTGTGAGGCAGAGACTGAATCTTATTTACTATAGGGTAGAATCAACTGTAACAAATAATTGGTGACTGTCTTTTGGGGCACATGGAATAGGACTTAAAGAAGATTGGGGTAGGTGGGGCAGGAGATCAAACTACACAAGGGCAATAGGCATTGGGACATGGACATTAATTAGGAAAAGAAAAGTTTGGAAGGGCACAGTCTGGTGTGGCCATGGAATATCTTTCTACAGAAAGGCGTTTATAGTTTTGTCTTCATTTTTAGTTTTCTATTTTGGAGGAGAATTTATGTTCCTTAAACTATCATAAACAGCACTGTATTTCATTAATTGAGAGCATACATTCTCATGTCAGAATGTCTGGCTTCTGATCAATTATTTTCTAAGCATATGACCTTTAGTAAGTTACCTTATTTCTCTAAGCCAGTGATTCTCAACCGGGGGTGATTTGGCTGATTTGGCCCTCAGAGGATATTTGGCAATGTCTACAGACATATTTTGGTTGTCACTTCCGGGTATGGAGTATATTACTGGTATCTAATGAATAGAGACCATTGATGCTGCTAAATCATCTAAATACCTGGAACATTTCCACCACAACAAAGGATTATCCAAAATGTTAGAATGCCAATGTTGAGGGACATAGTTCTAGCTTTACCTTTTTCTTTAAAAAGAGAATAACGTACCTACCTTATGGGTTTGTTGTGAGGGTTAAATGAGATAAAGATTAAAAGCATTAAGTGTATATTCTGGCTTTAATAAGTATGAAGAATATTTTAGTAATTGTTATCAATGTTATTATTTTGACTTTATGTGGTAGATTTATGAATTATGTTTCATAAATGTAGCTGACACAATTTTATAGGTGTATTAGATACATTTACATTTTACAAGGAAAATTTTTAGAAATATTTTTAATCATTTTTTGAAAGAGAAAGAGATTTTAAAGTTGTCTTGAAGGGTTAATATTGCTTGACTTATGTAAATACAGTATACTCCATCCTGAAACAAATTAGAAATCATAAGTTCCACGTGCTATTATATTTTGCTAGTCCTGAAAAGCACAAGATCACAGGTCTTAAATGAAACACTGATATTATTGTACATTGTTACCTAGGAGGCAATAAAACAAAATAAATTTACTGGGAAATGAAGTTCCATTCCTTACTTGTGGGGGTAGAGAGAGTAAATTATAATAGTGATTTCAGTGAAAATTAGTAGGTACAAAGCAAATCACAATATAAATGGAATAGCTTCCTACTTAGCACATGCTGACAACACAAGTATCCTTAGAAATTGAGGCAGGTTCCTTCCTGTTACGAGTTTCTGAATTGCAGCGCTCTGCCACCAGGGTACAGGGTCATCCCCGTTGTCTTGTTGCACTCTGGTACATACAAAAATGGAGGACTTTGTGTTGACTTTTCTACAATCAGTTCTTTAATCGTTCAGTTGCGTTCCACCATTAGATCATAATCAAGAGTTCTCAGAATTAGCACAGCAATTAAAGCATGTGAGAACCCAATGTGAGCAACATGGACTGTGAGATGTGCAATCATCCTTCTGCTGTCATACCAAATTCATAATCCTACATCTTTGATAATTTTGTCATGATTTTTTGGATAATTTTAGTAACTACAAGTATACTCTGTTGTTTGTAATAGTACTATCTTTGCTAATCACTACCACTCACTCGTGACCCATCATCAAGAGAGAAAGTGAGTTAACCCTTATTGTAATGCAAACAGTGACTATTTGCTGGGCAAACAGAAGCCCCATTCCTTCAGAGGACATAATGCTATTGTTGGGAATGAAGCTACTTAATAACAATATAATCCTGTTGATGAGGATAATGATGGTGGTGGTGACGGTGGTGGCCCATGAGCACAGTTACTGCTAATTTCATATTTTCACCTGTTTGCTTTACATCTGCTTTTCTTTCCTGCTGATTCACTCTATTGAGAAATATGTTCCGGGTGCATGATTTTGGGATTTGACAGATGAGGTTCTGATGAAGCCATTGTAAAGCTTAAATCGCTTCCCATTTAGCATCATTATTTTGAATAGAAAAAAAATTTTCTTAAATTAGTCTCTTGTGTTGAAAATGAATCATGTTTAAAGGGTGCTTTTTGTCTTCAGATTGGTCGGGTAGATGATCCCCCTTCTTTGATATCAGTGACTTACTTTTGCCATTGGCTTGTGTGGGACCTTGTAGGAGCATAATTATACTAGAAGTCTGTAAACAAGGCAATATAACACTAGCATTCAGAGCATGGATTTTGGGGGCTGAGAGACCTAAATTTAAATCCATTTCCAACCCTGTCTTAACTCTGGGATTTTTTTCAGACAGTTAAGCTTATTCTCAGGGTGGGGGTTACTAACAGTACCTAATTCAAAAGGTTGTTGTAAGGAGTAAATGAGACAATGTACATATGCTATATGGCCCAATTCTAGCTATGTATACTAGCTGTTAATATAATGCTCTCCCTCCCAATAAAAATTAATGGTCACAGAATGTCCTCCTCCATCATAATTAACTCTCTGTAAAACCTGACCTTCCTCAGGCATGTATTCTGCTTGTACAGAAGATTAATTCTTCAGGATCTCATTTATTGGAGGATTCATTGGAATGGGGCCTACAATGGGCAGAGATGGGAGAATCTGTCGCCTCGTGCTTCAGGATGATCCACAGGGCTGTGAAGGCAAAGTTCAGGTCTACACAAAGAGTCTAAAAGAAGGAATCCAACCCTTTTATCCTAAGATTCTAGGTGTCACCTGCTACTGTTACCCTTTTGGTCCCTGTATTTATCTTCTAGTATGTTCTGCAATGCATGGATCTGTGGGCAGGGACCTTACATGTCTACCATAGATTTAAAAAAGGGTAGGTGAGATTTGCAAAATGAAAGTCAGTCCATGTGGTTGGCATTAATAACACTACTGAGAGATTGAACAAATTGAAAGTATTTATTTTTAAAAATTAGTCATACTGAAAGTTTTGAGTTGAGCGTATCTTATTTATGGATGTAAATTTTGAGCTGTCTGACTCCACTCTCAGACTCTTTGTTTCACTACAAGTTTACTGAGTAGAACTAGGCAATTAATGGTCAAGCACAGTGAGACATTAAACCAAAACCAAAAATGAGATGTGGTTTCTACCCTCAAGGAGCTAATGACATGATAGGAGAGATATAGGACCCAGACAGGTAATTTCAATACCAGCTCTTTGACAGAGATGCAAAGTCATAGAGAATTTCAATATTAAGTTCTTGGATAAAGATGTAAAGGTTTAGTTACCTCTGCTTAGTTTAGGGGTTCAGAAAAGTCTTTCTGTAGATGACACCTGAGGTTTAAAGAGGAGTAAGAACAAACATCCAGATATGGAAAGGTGGTACGGGTATTTTATTTAGAAGGAATTCTATAAGTAGATAGTTCATTTTTAACACTGCGTTTGTTATCTGAGTCCCAGTCCCTGCTCTGGCTTGAGTGAGGTTTGTATGCAAGAGCAGGGAAGGATCACTACGCTGTGGGTATCCTTGTGGGTGAGCTGCAGCTCCCTGCCTTAGTTACCTTATAGTGAACTAGATTATCACTCCCTTAGGGGCTTGGAGCAAAAGACAGAAGACAACTAATAAAGACCTTGCTCTACTTGAGAACATGCAGTGTGGCCATTTGGGCTATGTGGACCACTTGTCTGTCAGAATGGCCCATTTCAGAGAAACCAGGAATCACTTTAAAATAAAAATCAGAGGGAAAATAAAGACTCTCCTACATCTTTCATAGAAGAGTAGAGATTGACAGTAAACGATGAGATGTGATCTCTCCTTTTTTTCAGTTTTTGTAAAGGGTAGTATGATTTCTTTCTTACGTGATTGATAGAATGCATCAGTGAAACCATCTAGATCTGGCTTTCTTTGTGGGAAGATAGTATTCCAACAGTTCTCAAATGGTATCAGAATCACCAGCAAGGTCTGTTAAAATACAAATTGCTGAGACACCCACCCCCACCCGCTCTAAAGTTCTGATTTGGTAGGTCAGGGTGAGACCTGTGGATTTGCGTTTCGAAAAGTTTCCAGGTGTTGCGGATGCGGCCATTCTGCTGGAGCTGCGTGTGGATAACCTCTGCCTTAATAGATATAGGGCTATTCAGAGTTTCTATTTCTTATTGAGTTGTTCTTGGTTAAGTTGCGTTTTTTCAAGGAATGTGTTCATTTCATCTAAGTTGTGAAATTCATTGACAAAATGTTGCTTGCCATCTTTTTAACATCTGTGAGATCTGCAATGATATCTCTTTTTCATTCCTGACCTTAGTAATTTGTCCCTTCTCTTATTATTTCTTGATCAATCTTGCTACTTGTTTATTACTTGTATTAATGTTTTAAAAAAATCTTCTGTCCCTGTTAACTTTTTCTGTTACTGTGTTATTGTGCTCTACTTTTGTGTTTATTATTTCCTTTCTTCTACTTACTTTGGGTTTAATTTTACTGTTCATTTTCTAATTTCTTAAGGTGAAACTTAAGCATTGATTCTAAGCCTTTCATCTTTTCTAATATTAGCATTTAAGCTATACAATTCACTCTAAGCACTTTCTTCCTCTGTAGGGGGACTCCGTCTTACAGACTTCCCTGTTGCCTCATGATTACTCCTATTGTTACCATAGTAAACCCGCAGGATGGGTATGGTGGAGCAGGTGAATGAATGAATGTAGCTGACCTGGTAGTTTAGATTGCTCTTCTTTTGTCCTTGTTTCTTGCATATGTGGTTCTCAGACAAAGGAATTCCATTTATAGTAGAAAAAGTCATTTCTGAAGCAAACAATTTGTGAATGGAGAAACCTGTGTTTAGAAAAAGTATGGTAATTGTGAGGCTGACCTGACACTTAAAGAGCATGATTTCACTACTACATTGGCTAAATTTTCTCTGAGCTGGCCCCACTCTGGTGTTTCCTTCACAGGCCAGACTGTCCTTCTTGTTCATTACCAAAGGGGGTCAAGATGTAATTTCTTTCCCTTCAAGTCAGGTTTCACAACTGACCAGGTGCATTAAAGCTGAAACATGGGATTACCTTTCCTGTTTTCTCAGTGGCAGCTGGTGTCCATTACCATCAGAGGCAAGAGCTACCCTCTTCTTATAGACTCTATACACTTGCACAGAGATGATTCATACTACTAGGATTTCAGGCTCCTGGGTCTCTTGAGATAAAAACTCTCAGATGCATAGATTTTTTGGCTTTTGGCAACTCATTTAGTGGGCAAAGAATTGGGATGCTCTTTCCCTCCAAGGAAATTGCAAATTCCCTGGGAAATTTAGTTTGGGACCCATCATTATGTAAATCATTTACAACAAACATTTATCACAAAATAGAATTTATTTATTCTCCTCCTTTTAAATTTATACCATTGGTATTGATTGCAAAACAAACAACCAAACAAGCTAGACGTAAAAGTTAAAGAAAGAGGAAAGAAACATGAAAAGCAGCTCAACAGTCAAAGATAGATTTATTTTAGAGAATAAACCTGAGAGGGGCTTTTGACCAATTTTGGTCAGGGGGACTCCATCTTACAGACTAAGAGCATTTAAAGGTTCAGGGTGGGAGAGCTTATCATAGGCTAGGAATGTTTCTGTGTGGAGGAAAAGTTTATTGCAGGGTTGGAATGTCTTTGGTTGGAGGGGAGGTTATCTTGGGACTGGCATGTCTCTGGTCAGGGAGGGGTTTATCTTAGCGTTGGAATGTTTCTGGTTGGAGATGTCATTTGTGGTTTATGGTCATGCTGACATTAGCCATTAGGCTGATGCCCTTTGGGTTGGATTTAGGCGGTTTTTGATCAAGGGGAACTTTAAAATGGTGGTGCCTATCCAAGATGGCGATGCTCTTGCTCTGTCATTAGGCTGAGGAGAAATTAAACTTTGCCTTTAAATAGTAGAGTATGATTATAATAATAAAAATAGCCATAATATTACTTGAAGATGCATGATAATCATTATATTCCTGGCACTGGGCTAAATGCTTTATATACTTATTTAATTGTTATTTAATCCTCTGAAATAGGTGCTATAATATTATTGCTTCCATTTTATGGGTGAGAAAACTGAGTCTTAGAGAATCATAAGAAACTTTCCAAGATCAGGAAATAATGGGGCTTGGTTCAGTTGAGGCCAGTTTGACTTTTGGCCCCAATCTCTTAACTTTTATGCTACCTTGCCTCTGTATTTAATTTTGGAGGTATTGGGATATAATGACAAAGGTGGGATTATGACTTAGTGTTTGCATTAAAGTTTATATCGGTACTGATTAAATTCATTTTGATGTGGGTGATTTGGACATTTGGTTAATTCCTGTTTAGATTTTTTGTGCATTTGAAGCCACGTGTGACTGGGGGGTCCAATAACACACCATGGGGAGAAAAGAATAATAATTTTTGTAGATAATGAGGACCTCAGTGAAAACTGCCAAGGAATAGGATCTCCAAATTGCTTATCATCTTTTTTCACTGCTAAGGGGAATCCATCCACCAGATTGGCATCTATGTCTGTGGCACAAATCTGTGCTGGCATAAATCAGCTTTTCTTCATTCTTGTGAGATTTATGGGTTGTGGCTTCTGATTAAGCCATAATGGGTGGGTGGTGGGTGGGGGATGTGAGTAGGGGAGGTGGGTATCCTGAAACTCCAGCCCATCTGTTGGGCCACAAGAGGGCTTAATTTCTTCTTCTTTTGCTTTTAGAAGCTTGTGGAGGAAACCTGTTTTTCCAGTTCTTTTCTCGTGTTGCCTCTCTGCTCTTTCCAGTAAGGGGCTGATATCTGGGTATTACGTAGCCACAAGTAGTTCTTGTGCTGGTTCGACTGTGACACACAGTAAAAAAAAATATATTTTACATTATGTGTGTGTGTGTGCACATAATGTAAAATATAAGCTGATTTTATTATCCACTGATAGAGAGCAGTACATAATTTGAAAATTACTGATAATGGTCGGTGGGAGTGGAGTAGAAGAGCATAAGCTATATCCTTTTGGGGATGAATTTAAATGTCCAGGTCCAACCTGGACATATATTAATGCATATAAATATGTTAATAAACCAGGGGACCATTTTGTTTACTAGAGAGAACTGAATATCCTTCCAGGGGTCTTTGGGTTTTCCTCTAACCTGAATTAGAATCCCTCTCTTAGGTCTATGGGTCAAGTCAAAGGAGGTAGCCCATAGGGAGAGAACCTGGTAGAGTTTCAAGGTGACAGTTCAGGGCCCTCTGCTTGTCTCAGTGTTCAGGGTGAAGGTATGAGGTCAGGAAGCTGACTGTGCTCTTGGGAACTGCTTCTGGCTCTAATAAGTCCTTGAAAATCTATTCTTCGGAGTTTTGCAGTAGATAACAGCAATAATGGAAAACAGGGTTTTGTTTTTTTTCCTTCTTTTACCAAGGTACTGACTGAAGGAAGGACATTTATCCCCTTAATAACAAAGTGAATTGGGCTTCTTTGATGCTCAGGGTGGCATGAAATGTATTCCATATATATTCTTCAACCTGCCTTCCAGACTGTAAGTTCGTTAAAACTACTGAATGAATTCCAGGGTGAGGAAGATTAAGCTGTAATTTACTATATTTCATGGCTCACTTCTCCCTTTTCTTTAAGCCCATTCATCTGTGGGTGAGTCACAGAGAGATAGCAAATGCATCACAGAGCATCACGCCTCTAGGACAGCTTTGGGAACTGACAATTGAATCTGCCAGGATGCCATCAAGGGAGAGTCTGCCCCTTCCCTTCTCCCTTGTCCTGCCTGGAGATTCAGCACTCCTTTCATCCTGGGAAGGTCTTGCTCTGTCAGCTGATCTCAGCTGAAGATGAGTTTTGAGAAGTCACCTTCTGAATTATTGTGTTGGTAAGAGAGTGCTTGTGATCCCCAGTTCATGGGCTGGTCTTTCCCCATCTCCATCTCTCTGCTCACTTGTTAGTCCTTCCTTGTGAACCTGAGCATTGATGCTGCTAATCTCTCAGGAACTCTACAAACAGCACTTCTCAAAATTTAATGCGATCATCTTGGAATGTTTTAAAAATGCAGATTCTGATCCAACAGAGCTGGGATGGGGCCTGAGACTCTACATTTCTAATGGTTGCTGATGCCCTGGTTCTTGGCCATTCTTTGGGGAGGGAGGTTCCACAGGTTGGTACATAGTTGTGGAGAGGGCACCGTCTGTGTGCACATTCCTCATTTTCGTAAGACCTGGCACATGACCATGGGATGGTAGGTTTTTATCTACAGTAATAGAAGCAGGAATCATGATTCCTTCTCAGTAGAGCTGATCTTTTCTCTCTAGTTCTGTCACTTTTCTTTTAGCTTTACACGTGCCTTTTGGGAATCAGTGTTTCTGTCAGCAGCTGTCTCCACACACCCATAGCAGTGAACAGATTAACTGTGAACTTGATTCTTTCCTCGGAGTTGTAAGGAGCAAGGCATGCCCAAGTGGCAGAGAGATGGGGACACTCTCCGGGTATGAGGAATACTTGATAGTGGCACATTTTCTAAACAGAATAGAAAGCCTGGCCTTGCTGTGAAGTCCCTGCTGATCTGGGACACAGCCTGACAGTGAGGCAAGGGCAAGTAGTTTTGTTTTCCTCTTCGGGCCATGAGGTCTCCACTTCCTCCTCCAAAATAATCTTTGAGGTGGCCTCTTCTCTCCAAGACTCCCCCACCTTGGACTTTTCTGCCCCGTGGGGCATCCTGGGTTTCTGTAACACATGTAATTTTAACAGAGTAAGCCACCATGATCAATTTATGAGGAGGTATGTCTGCTCTTTTGACTTTACTGTAGTTTTTGGCCCTAGAGGGAATCTTGGATGTCATCTTTTTCAGCCTCAGGTGATGTACAAGCTCAGATGGCAAAGGGTTGTGCCCAAGGTCAGGTGGCCAAGCATCTGGTCTCTGACTACTGGGAAAGCAGATAACTCATTTTACAGTCTCCAGGAATTTCTCCCCCAAGCAGTCCTCCTACAGTACAAACCTGTGGTCCCTCTGACAATTTGTGGACACAGAGTCTCCAGTTTCCTTGTCCTGTCTTCTCCCACTCCTAGGCTCCCTCCTGTGTAAATTTCCTGGAACCCTTGTGGTAGAGGGGCCTCTCCTACTTTCCATATCTCACTTTCATATGTGTCCTGCCTCTGTTTCCTGCAGCTTACCAGTCTATTGATTCTATTTATCCATGAAGGCCCTAGTTTGATTTGGCTTCCTCCTCGAATGCAAGATCACCAGGCTGGTTGTAAGGAACCTTGGGTTCTGGTCTCTACCCATAATCAGCTATGCAACATGGCCAAGATCTTTATACCTTTGTGCCTTTGTTCCCTCATATGACCAAAAAAGGAACTGGCCCTTAACACTTCTGTGATTTCACAGTACCCTGATTCCATCCTAATCTCTCCTTTCTCTGAAGGGTTGCCCTTGAAGCAGTGTGGAAGTGTCATCTAGACCCAGAGTCTAGATTCCAGCTCTGCTATTAATCAGTGTGTGACTTTAAGCAAGTTACTTAATCTTTCTGGGGCTCCGTTTTCTCATTAGTAAAAGATAGGGCTGTTAGGAGGATACAGTGTATAATACAATTATCTAACATTTTAAACACTCAGGATAATTTTCAAAGAAAGGTAAAATTATACTCTCTTTTGAATATAAAATGAACATGTGTTAGAGATTTTATTTAACTCATTATTAATGAGGGAACTGGTAAGATGTTATGACTAGTTCAAATGACAATCCAAACAATAGCCACATTCATAGATTAGGAATGTGCAAACGAAGGACAAAACATTTTCCACAGTGGGGGAGGGAAGTTCACTGAATCTTCACGAGACAGAAATTAATATTTGCATGTCAGTGGACAGGAATTATTTCATGTTGTTATCAGTTATCCACAATTTACATAGTTTTAAAATAGATCAAAAGCTCTATAGGATGTGCCTCTTGTTGCAGAGGACAGAGGCAAGAGAAACTTAGACCACTTGGTCACCTTTAAATATTTTGCTTGGTGGTTGTATATATCAAGGCAAGTCTCCTGGACAAGTCCAAAATGGGGTGGAGGAGCACAATCTTTCCTTGGGGAAAGAAGGAGGTCTTTATTCACAAATAGTAATAGCATCTACCAGAGTTTGCGTTTATTTTATAAATTTTTGATTAGGTTTATTTTAAGTTCCTAATTAGGTTTATTATGAAGTTGACCAGAAAGTCCTTCCTGAGTTTTATGACCTGCTTCAGGGGAAGATCAGAAAGATCTTCCTGTTTGTGCAGTTTCTCTATTCTTTCAGCTTAAAATATTCAATATGCCCAGGTGACTTATTTTGGGGTAACATGTCTGAAACCCTTTCAACATGTAAATAGAAGCCTCCTGATGTCTTCAGTTTTGCATGAGAAGAGTTGCAGCGATCTAAATTTTTAAAAAATAACCAATTCAAGAGAGCACTTTCTCTGTATTCAAGGGTATATCCACGTGTTCAAATATATTCATAGACATGGTGGGAGAAGCTCTATTCTTAGGTGAGCATAAACATGAGTTTGGTGGGTTTTAGTAGATTAAATTTTGATTTGGGGTAAACACATTTGAGGGTGTGTATTGTTGTTTAAAATCATTTTTTCTTTATCTGAGTAAAATCTGAATATATTTTCTTTAGAAAAAAATCAAAATACTACTGAGAAGATCAAAGTGTCCAGTCTTCTCTGACTCCTCCTCTGTCACCACAACCACTTTATCCCAGGTTCCTCCTGAGAGATTATAGCTATTGTCACTTTGGGGTGCGTGCATGTGTTATATAATATGCATTTTTCATCAACTTGCTTTTTCACTCAGCCATAGCTTAGATATTTTTCTATGCCAGCTCATAAAAATGTACCTCTTTTAAAGAAATGTATAGTATGGCTAAGTCACGGTTAATTGGGATGTTCTCTTAATGATAGGCACATAGGTTGTTTTGAGTTCTTTGCTGTGATAAATAATGTTGCAGTAAAATAAGAAGGCTCATTATTGTGTTTACTAAGGGACAGTCTTTAAAATGCACAAATGTATTGGCTAAACTCTGTGCTTTCTAGCTCTTTCAGATGTATTGGTGCATGTAATCAATGCTTATTACCTTGAAAATCCCTTTTACAACATTTACACAATTTTTTAAACCTAGGTTGCATTACCTGTTTGGGTGAAAGTCATTGAATGTAGAAATCCTGCTTTTAAACTCTTGATTCCTTTAGGTAATTTCTATGACCTGCTGTAATATTTGCCCCTCCCTCCTTTCTTTCCTCTCTGCCCTCTTTCCTTTCCTCTCACCCCTCACTACGCTTACATCCACTTTTGTTGTAGACTCTAGATAGCTTTGCACGTATTATTTCTTGATTTATCTTATTGCAAAGATAAACTTGAGTTGAAAAATTCGTTGTTTTTCCAAACAGTGTGAAAAGGTTGATTCCATAATTTGGCTGTTGTGGATAGTTCTACATTGAACATGGAGTGCAGATATTTCTTTGACAAGATGATTTCAAATCTTTTGGGTAAATACTAGGAAATAGGCTTGCTGGATCATATGATAGGCCTATTTTTAGTTTTTTTAAGGAACCTCTGTATAGTTTTCCATAATGGCTGTACTAATTTACATTCCCACCAACAATGTATAAGATTCTTTTCCTCTCCATCCTCATCAACACTTACCTTTTTCCTTTTTGATAACAGTCCTTCTTATAGGTGTGAGATGGTATCTTATTGTGGTTTTAATTTGCATTTCTCTAATGATTAATAATGTGAACATTTTTGTTTTCATATATTTGTTGGCCATTTGTATGTCATACATTGGAGAAATATCTATTTAGGTCCCTTGCCCATTTTTAAATTAGATTTTTTGGCTTTTTGCTATTGAATTGTTTGTATGTATTTTGGATATTAATACCTTATCTGATATATGGCTTGAAAATGTTTTCCCCAAGTCTGTAGATTGCCTCTGTACATTGTTCATTGTTTTCACTTAGATGTAGAATCAAAAACAATGAAACTCATAGAAGTAGGTAATAGAATGGTGGCTACAGAGGCTGCTGGGAGGGGAGGGAATGGGGAGATGATAAATAGAGTTTACAAAATCTCAGTTACACAGGAGGAATCTTTTGGAGATCTATTGCATAATATAGTGAATATAGTTAATAATATTGTACATTTCAAAATTGCTAAGAGGGTAAATTTCAAATGTTCTTACCACAAAAAATGTTAAGTATTTGAGGTGACGGATATGTTAAGTAGCTTGATTTAATTATTCCACATTATTTTTATAAATTAATTCCACATTATTTTTATATATATTTATATATATAATTATTAATAATTATTCCACATTATTTTTATAAATTATAACATCACTTTGAACCCCATAAATATATGTAATTGTAGTCAATATATAATAGAAAATTAATATAAAGAAATGGGAAGGATATATACTGTAAATAAATTAGTAAAAATAACAATAAGAAACTGAAGTTGAGCTTGTTTTCACATTGGTATAGAGCTTAATCTTTCTTATGGTTTGCACAGATTAAAGGTGTGATTCAAGCACTGTTGCTGCTGACTCTGGTGAACCTCTGGTAGTAGGAATAATGAAGCATATGAAGAGGCTTTGTGTGTTTGAATGAATAAATACATATTTGAGAGGGAGAAACTTGGGTTCTTTTAGATTTACACTAGAAGTCTAGATCTGTCACTAGCCACATGTGGCCATTGAGTCCTTGGAATGTGGCTACCATGGCCACATGTTAAAATGATAAATAATTGAGTCTGTTAGTTAAATACAATATACTATTTATTTTAGCTGTTTATTTTATAAAACATGACTACTTAGAAAATTTTAAATTATGTCTGAAATTCAGGGTGTCTTGCTGTTGGACAGCACTGCTGTGGCTGTCAATCAGGAGGAAGGCTGGCTGTGAGCCAGGATTGCTTTTGCATCATCCTCTTTGTTGGGGACATACTTAAGTTCTAATCCTACCTTTAGTACCTAAAGATGATTAAGTGTGAATCCCAAGAAGACATGCCTATGCTTTTTTCTGATTGTTTTTTGAAGATTTAATATGATTTCAGTGTAAGGCTTGATGCATCAGATTTTTTGTTGTTGCTTCGGAAACACAAAGTGAAGAATTTGAGGAAAATGGTAATACTAGATTAGCCTAACAGATAGCGAATGTTTTTTAAGTTTTTTTTTTTTGCAATAATTTGTAATGCAGCTTATAACAGTGAGGCTCATCTTGATAGAGGATCAGAATGGTGATTTTTTTAATGATAAAATTTCTTCCCATTAGTCTTTTTACCATTTTTGATTTTTTTTTTTTTTGCCTTTGCAAAGAAAATTGAAGCAATGGTGTTCCATTTGTGGTGAATTTGGAGTCTTATATTTTCCCATGTTGGTAAATTTAGCATTCTTTTAGAATGCTGTAAGTTGGTATCTATTTAAACACACATATAAGCACAAACAAACACAAAACCACACAATGCACCATTATAATTTGCATGTCAACACATTTCTGATTTGACTTTTGTCAGTCTCTGAAGATTTTTTTTTAATCAATAGGCTTTATTGTGTAGAGCAGTTCTAGGTTTACAGCAAAAGCGAGAGGAAGGTACAGATATTTTTTCATTATATCCCCCATCCCCACATATACAGCTTCCCCATTCTTGTACATTCTACAGGTTTGGAAAATTCATATTGACATGTATCTATTTTCATTGTATTATACAAAGTAATTTCACTGCCCTGAAAGTTCCCTGTGCTCTGCCTGTTTATCCTTTCCTCCTCCCAAACGTTAGCAATTACTAATCCTTTTACTGTCTGCATAGTGTTATATTTTCCAGAATGTCATAT
The DNA here is from genome assembly GCA_963573385.1 of Cacajao melanocephalus. Taxonomy (NCBI): domain Eukaryota; kingdom Metazoa; phylum Chordata; class Mammalia; order Primates; family Pitheciidae; genus Cacajao; species Cacajao melanocephalus. The sequence continues at coordinate 24,778 of CAUYLG010055166.1, read as the reverse complement.
AGTTGGAGTCTTACAACATATAGCCTTTTCAGATTGGCTTCTTTCACTTAGCAATATGCATTTATGTTTTCTCTATGTTTTTTCATAGCTTGATAGTTATTTTTAAAAAATGTTTAGTGCTGGATTATTTTCCACTGTCCAGAGGTACCATAGTTTATTTAACCATAAAAGGACCTATAAAAGGACATCTTGGTTGCTTCTAACTTTTGGCAATTATGAATAAAGCTGCCATTTTTTTTGTGGACCTGAGTTTTCATTTTATTTAGGTAAATTCCATGGAATATTATTGCCGAATCTGATGTTAAGAGTATGTTTAGTTTTGAAGAATCTGCCAAACTGTCTTCCAAAGTGGCTGTACCATTTTGCATTCCCACCAGAAATGAGGGAGAGTTCCCATTGCTCCACGTCCTCAACAGCATTTGATGTTGCCAGGGTTTTGTATTTTGGCCATTCTAATAGGTGTGCAGTGGTGAAGATTGTCTTAATATGACCAGATCAGTGGTTCAGTTGGAATTCTCTTGTCCCAGCAGAATGTTATTCTTTGAGGACCAAGGTATGTTCTTGATGTTCTGAGATGGACAGTGAATCTCTTCTGTGGTTGCCGCTGAGGGATAAGAGAAGATGGCAGACCAGAGGATGGATTCCAGCATTTCATCTAAAACTACAAGCTGCAGCCAGCTTTGCTCTATGTACCTGTAGTGCAGGCTGTGGGGCTGGGAACCAAAGTGGGAATGCTGAGTCTAAGCTAGAAAAAATTCAGTTCAATCCAAACTCTAATTATCTGGGAGGCAACCTTTGTTCCATTTGGTGGTTGATAAATTCTGAAGATGGTTTTTGAATTGTACTGGGGAGAGTGTGTGCATATGTGTGTGTATGTGTGTGCACTCACAGGCTTGTGTGTGCGGTGGGGAAATATTGGTTACCTCAACAGGCAGCTTTTGTTTTCTGATGGCAGCTTGTGTAACCAGCTGTCAGGTAGAGGGGCCTCATTAGCAGAGCAGATTCCTGGGAAGGTCTTACAAGGAAACAGAAGCTGCCAGCACGTGGTTGGCCTGAAAAGGCACAGCCAGGTAGGTGCTCTGCTCTTTCTCCTTTCGATCAAAGAGAGAAGATGCTCCCCTGTGAACAAATAAGTGGAGCAGGGCCAGTATCTTCACTGTATGACCTCTGGATGTATGTACAGATAGGGAACTCCATTCGTAACATGGATGCTGAGTAAGTAATTATGGGCAAGCCAGTTTGAGCCAGCCGATAACTGACCTTAACATCCTCTCCCTGCTGTGGCAAAATCCTGACTATGGCAAACCTACCTCTTCATCTCATTTCTGATGCTGGTAGGACTTGCTTACTCAGAGCTGTTGCTGTCACTTTTTCCAGCACTGCCCACTCCTGCCAGCCTCCTCAGGTTGTCTGTCCAGTCTTGGAAACCTCAGCCAGCCCTGCTGGGATCAGCTCCTCATGTTCCTAAGCAGCAGCCTGCAGTTGTTCGCAATGTCTTTAAGCCCTGAATACATACATGCTTCTAATTATAGTCTGTATGTCCCATTGGTTTCTGCTAATCCCCCTACCTCCATCTCCCACCCCAGCTCCTGCCTACACCCACCTGGACCCTGACCTTGGGTTTCAAACTGTGACTTGTGTCTGACCTCTCTCTTGTACTGTTTTTAATGTAAATTATAGACACAATGTAAATTGTACTCAGCCATAAAAGCTCCGTTTGAGATGCGGAAGCATCTTCTGAAAAGAGGGTAACTCTACGTAAGGATGATTCCCAGCTCATGGCCCAGTTTCTGCTCTGTCTGCTTTAATCCTGGGGGTCAGCATGGATTGATTGCATTCTGGGAAATTTGCCTCTTCTGTCAGTGATTCTGGGACCATTTCCTGCTTTGCTGGTCAATGGCATGCTTGACTGTTTCATTTTAAGTCCCTTGAATAGATTCCCTCGTTGGGCTGGTACTTGAAGACATCACTTTTCCAGTGTTCTTTTGCCAGGTGTCCAGGCCATTACAGTTCCCTAAAAGGAGGAAAGATAGTGGGGTTATATTCTCTGAGGGAAGAGGAATCTGTAGTTGCCTTGGGAAGGAGGCAGGAGAGAGAGAGCTTGGGTGTTAAATGTTCAAAACATGGTTCCTAATAAAATGCTACAACATTTCAGCCCCGTGGCCAAGCTGTATGTGGGATTCTGAGCTTTTGAGAACTCACAAAACTGTGTGTCAGTAGTTCAGTGATTAAACTTAGGCCTACCTACGCAGATGTGCCAAGATGAAAAGAGCTCTGATTTTGTGTTTAAGTCTCTGGTTAGTTGTTGAAGGAGGTGGAAATAATTTCACCTAGAAGATTATGCAATCAGAAAGAGTAAGAAGAGAGTGAGGAATTAAGAATATAATGATGATTTTCTTTCTTTCTCTTTCTTTTTCTTTTTCTTTCTTTCTTTCTTTCTTTCTTTCTTTCTTTCTTTTTCTTTCTTTCTTTCCTTTTCTTTTCTTTTCTTCTTTCCTTCTCTCTCTCTCTCTCTTTCTCTCTCTCTCTCTCCCTCTCTCCCTCTCTTTCTTTTGCTTATTGAAAGAGAATTAATACTTCTTGAGTCCCAGGCTGTTACTAAATGTGCTCTCTCATACACACACACACACACGTACGTATATTAAGAAATCTACATATCTCTGTATACCTTTAATTTTCACAACTGCCTTATGATGTTGATTTTAATGTCCTTATTGTATAAAGGTATATTGTAAACTTCAGACAACTTTATAAATTGTCCCTCAATCAGGTTTTCATCAAGATTTACTAGGGATGGTTGTACACCTTCTTCCCTTTTCTCCCTTCTTTTCTTTGAAAAGTGTTTATTTTGGATCTTATTCTCACTCAGCTCTATGTTAGATACTGTTCAACTCAGGAGGGAGAAACCTCATGACACGTCCTGATATAAATTGACTATAGGCTAGGCGTGGTGGCTCATGCCTGTAATCCTAGCACTTCGGGAGGCTGAGGCGGGTGGATCACGAGGTCAAGAGATGGAGACCGTCCTGGCCAACATGGTGAGATCCCGTCTGTATTAAAAATACAAAAATTAGCTGGGTATGGTGGTGCATGCCTGTAGTCCCAGCTACTCGGGAGGCTGAGGCAGAATTGCTTGAACCTGGTAGGTGGAGGTTGCAGTGAGCCGAGATCGCGCCACTGCATTCCATCCTAGTGCCTGGCAATGGAGCGAGACTCTGTCTCAAAAAAAAAAAATTGACTATATATATTTTAAACTTTTTATTTTTGAAATAATGATAGATGCATAGAGTTTCACAAAGAAATGTACAAGAAGTGCTGTGTATTCACCTTTCAGCTCTCCCAGGGTTCACATCTCACTTGACTTAATTAAAACCAAGGAATTAATGTTGCTATAATCCATAGAGCTTTTTCAGATTTCCCAGTTGTGCACACGTCATTCGTGTTTGTGACAGTTTTGTCACATGTGTAACCCTGTGTAATCACCTCCATAACCAGTGGCCTCTCTACTGTCCCATCACCGTAAGACTTCCATTTATGGCCACACCTATCCCCTCTGCTCCATCCCTAATCCTTGACAGCTGCTACTCTGTTCTTCATCTCTATAATTTTGTAATTTCACAGATATTTTTTAAATGGAATCATATGGCATGTATTCTTTAAAGACTGGACTTTTTTTTTCTCAGCATGAATTGTGGGTGTCAGTATTCTGGTCCTTTTTTTTTTTTTTTTTTTTTGGCTAAATAGTTGTCCATGTATGGCTGTGCCAAAGTTTGTCTTACCATTTATGCCCTGAAGGATGTATGGAGAATTTCCAGTTTGAGGCTGTTAATAAGGCTGCTGTGAATATTTGTGTACAAGTTCCTGTGTTAAAAAGAGATTAAGTACTCCTGATGTATGTCTTAAAATTCATTTGCGTTTAAGTATGAAAAATAAGTCATCAGGTTGTGGAGGGAGTTTGACAGCTATGGAGAGAAAACTGAATTAGAACTTAAAGCAGTGGCTAAGGTTGTTTTCAGCAGGTATAATCTTTAACCAACATCATGGGTCATAAGAGATTTCAACCACTGCAAGCTGTATGTTAAAGCCTTCACTAATCCCACTGGCTTTTATACTGATTTTGTTTTATCCGTCTTATTCTAGAGTTCACATTTCTGCCAGGACCAGTTGTGCAGCAGTATATCCTGTTTCTTAGTTCTTTAAAGACAATAACTCATCCATAAAAGCCAGAAGGAGAGTACTTCATTGAAAAATTGGTTGGCCAGTCTTGTGTATGTGTGTTCAATCGTGGGGAACAAGTAGGAAAGGGGAAGAGCGGGAGCAAAGACTCTTTTGGTTTGCTTTTAAATGTTAAAAAAAAAATAGAAGGCAAAGAAAGCAAAATTACACTGGATGGATTATTGTGTTGGTAATAGGAAAGTAACAAACTATTTTATATTTATTTTCCATATCCCTGAGATTAAATAAAGTGACATGCAAACACTGTGAAATAATTAAAACTCTTGTTAATTTTTTTATTCGAGTAGATCTAATTTGATGGCAGAAGGCTTTCCCAGGAGGTCCTTTACAGAGATAGAGGTATAATTTGCAATAGGGGTAATTATAGAAACAACATTCATATTCTCCTTTATCTTTAAAGTACCAGGCCCAAGTTAATTAATTTGTTTATTTATTCATTTTTGGTTCATTTATTCATTCATTCAATAGATCTTCTCAATAATTATTAATAGTTCTGCTTATGAGCCTAGATACTAAAGGGGCCCCATCCCATCTTCTGTGCTCCCCTTAAACCACTTTGTTCCCATCACCCTATGATTTCCCACATTCATGACTTCTCCTTGGGCTATTTGTCCCTTTGATCACTTGTCTGAAATCTATCTGTTCTTCAAAGCCTACTTCAAATATTCCCTCCTCTATTGACTTGCTTCTGATTTCTCCCAGCTAGAAATTTCACACCTTTCTTCTGATTTTCTCCGATGTTGTATCTGTGGCCCTTTACCACTTCCTACTTTATATTGTGATTGTTTATGTCCATTTCACATCTTTGCTGCTCTGTTGTTAATTTCCTGCATAGTAGATTCACGTTTGATTCCTTTTAGTGTTTATTTGTTCTCTCCTTCCCTCCCTTCCTGTCACTCTTTCTTCTTTTTCTCCCTCTGTTCATTTTTTTCTCTCATTAAGTATATGCTGATCACCTACTATGTACCAGACACTGTGATAGGGGCTTTGAGTACAAAGAATCAAGATACATTGTAGGTTCCTAAGGCAACTTGATTACATACATAAGTTAATCATGAGGAATTAAAAACAAAATCCTGATTGTTAGATCGAGATACTAAGAGCATCCAAAGAGAGAAAGTATTGGATATTCCATTTTTAGAGGAATTTTAGAGAAATTATAGAGAAATTTTAAATGAAAGGCAACTTTTTTTTTTTTTTTCTTGAGAGAGGAGCATGTAAACGTAATGTTTCTTAATGGCAATAGAACCCACTTCAGTTTCATATCTAGGATTCTGTGAACCTAAGGAAAATATTGTGTTCCAAGTTTTGTGCATAGGCATCAACTAGGTGTCAGCTGATGATATAAACTGAAAATGTGAGAGTGAGATGTGACTGGAATTCCAGTAATGTGTTGAAATAATTTTTATTGGTACACAAAATGCTTCAGCCATAGAATACAGCTCTGAATAATTTTTTAAAATATTTTAAAAGGCAGGCAGAACTAGAGAATAGGTATTTGGTTTATTTTTAGTTCCTGCGTGGTATCTAATTTTATAAATTGTTCTATGACTGAGGAGTTTGATAAATGATAAACAAGAATGCCATCCTCTAACTCGTCTCCACCTTTTTCTCTTCTCAAAAATTACTGTGGAAAGAACATACTCAAAGCTGGGAACATCCACTGAGCGTAATTTGCCTAGAGAGCGGTCAATGAAGTGGGAATTTGTAGACAAAAGTTTACAAAGCTGTCAGAAGTTTAGTGCTCTGGATTTTAGGGCACACTAAACTTTCCACACAACAAAATCTTGGGGAAACATCAAATCATCTGCAACTATGGATGTGGGAATATCGAGGCAGAGGGCTCAGAGATCATAGGAGCTAGGCAGCTTCATCAGTGGCCAGCTTCATTGGGAATAGAACCATTATCAGGAGTGGCAAATCAGTTCTACAGATGGCCTCAGTAGGGCTGGATTACATTCAAATTAGAAAAGAGAGAGAGGAATGGCCTGGGGAACTCTTTCTAAAAGTCACTTGTGTAGCTACCTCATGTGCTAGCTTTGTGGCGTTTCTCTCCTGTGTCTTGTTTGTTTCTGTAGCAAAGCGTATGGCAGTGGAGGAATATGGCTGCCCCACCTATGTCACAGGTCACAAGAGTATTACCAGACTGAGGGTCTAGACATTTCTGCAATGCAAAACATGGCTTTGAATTTTATGTTCCTGGCAATCACGATTAAAACAAATACTATATGATCTGCATGTTGTTAAGAAGATGTTGATTTGCTCCCCAGAGTGATATTTAGATTTGTGTAAAATTTTTCTGACACTGACTGAACTCTGTTGGGCCTTGTATGAATACAGTTTATCTCATTGTGCAAATCACTAGGATTTTAGGCTCTAGTGTGCTTTTTAGAAATATGTAACTGCAATTTTACACTAAATGGTTTTACTCCCTAAAAACAAGTATCTGTGTTATCTTTGTGTCTTGATTTTAAAGTATTTTCAAATTTCTGTGTCTCTGGTATATGAAATTTGGTTTAAGTGGCCTTTATGTGCTTATTATTTTAGAAAAAAATAAATTTAGAATTTATGAAATTAATTTACCTTCTTTTATTTTTTTGCTCACAAAAAGGAAAAATATGAAGAATTTCTGAATGTCTATTTTTGATTAATTTTTAGGTTTAATTAAGAAATTCAGAAATTGTGTGTCAGTAGATACACTTCCTGGGAGGAGTTGGTCACTTTGGCTGGGACAACTGCCTCTCTAGTTAGTTAGTGTTTGCTTCTAGTTAGTGTTTGCTTCTAGTATATTAGCATGTTACAAAATGATTATAAACTGACAGTTTTATTGCACTTTTGAGAGGCACCACGGTGAAGGGGACCTGGGATCTGGCTTATGGATTAGAATTTTCTTTTTACTGCTTGCTTTTAAAAAACACTAACCTTAACAAAGCACAGTCCTTCAGGGATTCCCTATTCTTTTGAGAGAAAAGAATTTCTTCATTTGTACTCTGAGCTACAGCCGTTCTGAAATACTTGCATCCCCTAAATGTTCTCGGTCATGTTTTTCTTCCATGCATTTAATTACTCCTTATCTTTGAAAACTCATATTCCAGAAGTACTGTCTACAGGAGCCTGCCTATAGTTCCTGTGTTAACATATGCTCTCCTCTCTTCGACCTAGAGCTGCCAGTGTAGATCTCACTAGAGCCACTTGCCACATGGTACTGGTGTTGCTTGCATTTTTTTTTTTTTTTTGGCCCCCTGACCAGCTAGGATTTTTTTAGGACAGGGAATTGTTGACTTCTTTATATCCCAGTGCCCAGGAAAGTCCTTGGCATATAGCCTTTCCTCGATATTCTTGGAACAAATGCTTATCAAAGGTACACAAAAGGGTTAGGATGTCCTGAGGCCAAGAATGAAAAACTAGTTTCTTCAGTGTTGATCCTGGGGCTGACCAAGCTGACCGCTCAAGGTAGAAGAGAGACTACTTGACAGCCTGAGGGATCCCAGCGTGGGGCCTCCATGGCCTGGGCTTCCAGTGTTCCGTGGGGTCTGCCCTGTTCCCGTTTATTCCCTTCTTTGACACCTCAGCTACCCTCAGAGCTTCATCTCATCTCTGCAGACCCTTGATTCTCAAAGCTACATCCTCCAGCCTCCTCTTTTTCCTGACCTTCAGACTTATATGTACAACCTGACATTTTCTCTTAGAAGTTTCATAGACACCTCAATTTAGTCAATCCAAATAGAATATATTTAAAACCTTTTATTCCAGGTTTGCTGCTCTTGCATGTTTCCTATTTCAGTGAAGGGCACTGTCATTCATCCAGTTGCCAAAGCCACAGATCTGGGAGTCAACCTTCCCTCCTCTTGTTTCCCTATCCCATACACAGTCAATCACAAAATTGTGTCTGTTCAATATGTACATATTTCTTGAATCTAGCTGCCTCTCTCTCCCCATACCATTAGTAGCATGGTTCAAACTATCATTTCTTTCCTGGTGGCCTCTAAATTTACATATTTGCTTCCATTTGTATTTCCTTCAAGTCATGTGTAGCTGTACTGAAGCCAGAATAATCTTTCTAAAACACGAATGTTATTGGGTAATTTTTCTGTTTAATAGTTCTGCACTGTTTCAAAGTAAAGTCCGAGCTCACTAGCATGGTATGCCTGGCCTTTATGAGGAACCTCGCTTGCCTTTCCTCACCACAGTGAATATCGTGTGCACTAACCATACTGTATGTGTTTTCACTTCTCAAACAATATGTGCACCTCCAGTCCCTTGCACGTTCCTTCTGCAATTGATTTCTTCTTTCTTCAGCACATTTGCTTGCTAACTCTAACTCATGTTTTAGTTTTCAATTTAGACATTGTGGCTTCCATGATGTTTCTCTTACCAGCTTGGCCTTGTACCTTGCCATCTTTGCTTTTATTTATTTTTTTAAAACATAATGTGACTTGTGGTACCCGCCTACTCGATGATAAACTTGATTAGGGTTTGATTACCTTTGTGTCCCATTACCTAGCAGTATGTCTGGTTTGTCACAGGTACTGAATAAGGAGTTAATGTATCAGTCATGGGATGGGGTGGGGTGTGACTCTAGAAACTTGACTGGAGCCTCCATAGCACAGTGAGGGATCTTTTCAAGCTGTTGTTTTGCTTCCACTATAAACTGCTGGCTCTTCAAAGGGCATTCTTAGGAAATAAAGCTCAGAGTTGTCAAGGGATTGGAAACACATTTTTAAAGCATCTTAATGAGATAGAATTCAATACTATAAAACTCACCCATTTAAAGTGTACAATTCAGTGTTTCATATATTCAGCATTGTGCAACCATTCTCAAAGTTTAAGTTTAAAACATTTTTATCACTCAAAAGAGAAATCCTGTACCTATTAGTACTCATTCCCTATTTTCCTCTCCTACTCTCCCCCGACTCTGCACAACCACCCTATCTACTGTTTGTCTCTGTAGATTCACTTATTCTGGAAATTTCGTATAAATAGAAAAAAACAATTTCTGATCTTTTGTGTTTGGCTTCTTTCACTTAGCAAGATTTCAAAGGTCATCCACGTCGTAGCATGTATCAGTTCTTTACTCCTTTTTACTGCCAAACAGCATTCCATTCTATGCGTTTGCCAGACTTTACCCATTCATCAATTGATGGACATTGTGGTTGTTTCCACATTTCAGTTCTTATGAATAATGTTGCTATGAACATTCTTACATAAGTTTTGGGGTAGACGTATGTTTTAAGTTTTCATTTCTTTTGAGTATATACTTAGGTGTGAAATTACTGGGTTAAATGGTAACCCTGTTTAACATTTTGAGGTGCTGCCAAATTATTTTCCAAAGTAGCTGCTCCATACATATATTTTACATTCCCATCAGTAGTGTATGAGGGTTCCAACTTCTCAACATCATCACCAATACTTGTTATTATCTGTTTTTTGAAATATTGCCCTCCTAGATGATGTGAAGTTGTATCTCTCTCTCCTTCCTCCCTCCCTGCCTCCCTCCCTCCTTCCCTCCCTCCCACCTTCCCTCCTTTCCTTCCTTCTCTCTCTCTCTCTCTTTCTCTTTCTTTCCTTTTTTTTTTTTTTTTTTTTTTGACAGGTTCTCACTTTGTCACCCAGGCTGGAATCTGGAATGCAGTGGTGGAATATTGACTCACTGCAACCTCCAATTTCTGGGCTCAAGGAATCCTCCTACCTTAGCCTCTCAAGTAGCTGGGACCACAGGCACGCACCACCATGTCCAGTTAATTTTTTGTATTTTTTGTAGAGACAGGGTTTCACCATGTTGTCTAGGCTGATTTCAAACTCCTGGACTCAAGCAATCTAACAACTTCAGCCTCCCAAAGTGCTGGGATTACAGGTGTGAGCTACCATGCCCAGCCTCATTGCTGTTTTGATTTATATTTTCTTCAGGGGTAATGATGTTGAGCATCTTTTCATATGCTTATTCACCATTTATATATTTTCCCTGAAGAAATGTCTATTCAGACCCTTTAGTCAATCTTTATTTGGGTTATATTTCTTTTTAATAATTAAATTTTAATAGTTCTTTATGTATTCTAGATACTAGTTTCTTATTAAACATACGAATTGCAAATGTGATCTCCATTCTGTATACTTTCTTTTTACTTTCTTGATGATATCGTTTAAAGCACAGACATTTTAATTTGGACAGAGACCTGTGTGTAAGGGTTTCCTTTTGTGGCTTGTGCTTTTGTTGTCATATCTAAGAAACCAATGCCTAATTCAAGGTCATGTTGGTTTAGTCTTATGCTTTCTTCTAAGAGTTTTGTAGTTTTAACTCTTACATTTAGATCTGTGATCCATTTTGAGTTTATTTTTGCATATGATGTAAGGTTGTGGTCCAGCTTCATTCTTTTGTGTACAGATATTCACTTGTCCCAGCCATTACCATTTGTTGAAAGGACTATTATTTTCTCATTGAATTATCTTGGCACTCTTGTCAATCTCAAGGCATTTTTGTCATAATTATTATCATAATTATTTGCCATATAAGTAACATATGATAACAAATAATGATTAGCTTTATTGAGTCTCAATTAGGTGTTAGGCAACATTCTAGAAGATCTCCATTTAGCATTCCCGGTAACTATTAAATAAGTACTGCTATTATCCTCATTTTCTGCATAAGGAAGAAAAGGCATGAAAAGATTAAGTAGGAAAAGGTCATACAGGTAGTAAGTATTGGATGCAGGCTTTGAACTCAGACAACCTGACTGTAGAGTCTCTGTGTTTAGACATCATGCTGTGGCTGACTGTCTTGTTTATCGGAGGTGGAAAATTTTAAAACAGCCGAAATTGTTATCCAGAGAAGTACTGTCAAAATTTTCATGTATAGCTTTCCAAACTTTGTTCTACACAAAAAATGTTATCATAATGGGGTTAGACTACATATACATTCTTGAAATGATTTTGCTCACTTTATTAATGTATCATTACTAACTCTCCTTGCTGATAAATCTATATCTGAAACATTATTCTTAATGACTACATAATATTCTACCTCGTGTCTGCATCATCACTTATTAAACCAATCCACTGTTATTGGGCAGTCAGGTTGCTTTTGAGTTTTTCATTTATAAACAATGTTCTGATGCATGTGTCTTCGGACACACTTCTTTTTATATTCTTTCCACTGTTTTCTTTAAGATTAGAAAAAATTCCCCTAGAAGAAATGTAAAGAGTAAGGAAAAACATTTAAAGCTTTTAATGCATGTTGAAAAATGGTTCTCTAGCAAGTTTCTACTTACAATTAATATTTTATGTCTGATAGGTTACTCTGATATTGATTCAGGGTAGGCAAGCCCCAAACTGGGGCTTAGCCTGGGAAGTTTCTTGGCTTTGCTGGGGAAAAATTTAAGGATGAGCCTTTGAATTCTTTCTTTCTCTAATAAAGAAAACAGCTTTATTAAAATGGCAGTGTTGTAGGTCCGGTAGTGTTATAACTACATGACTTCTCCTGCAGAGCAGGGCTACCCCAAAGGCAGTATGCGGAGAGTAGCAGCTCAGGACAGTTCTGTAGTCATATTTATTCCCAACTTTAACTGCATGCAAATTAAGGGTTAGTCTTCAGAAATTCCTGGTGAAAGGGCAGTAACTTCTGGGTGCTGTCCTATCAATAGTAAACTGACAGGGCATACTGGTGGGTGTCTTATGGAAAGACATTTCTATCCCATTCCTATTTTAGCTAGTCCTCAATTTGGTTCAGTGTCTAAGCCTTTCCTCTGGAATCTAGTTCTGCCTCCTACTTCAATATTGTGTCTCTTTAGTGTGAATCTCTTTGATTCTCGGTGAAATTGAACATGCATCAATGATTATTATAATTTTTCTTCTGTGAATTACCTATTCATATTTTTACCCATATTTCCATGAAAAAGCTCTTTATCGACTAAAATATTAACCATGTCTCTTTTTTTTGGTGTTTTCCCTCATTTTTCTTTAACATTTTTGGGAACATTTTGATGTATAGAAGATTTAAATTTCCAAGTGGCAAAATTTATCGGCAAAAAATATACATCTTTTTCTTTATGGCATATTTGTGTTTGAAAATAAAAGGTCAAGAAATCATTTCCAGCTCCTGTCTTCCATGAGCTAGATGTGGGTGGGGGAGGAAAAATATGAGAAATCATATAAAGTGTCCTTTTAATTTCCCCTGCACGTTTTTATCTTAAACATTTCTTGCATTCCCTTAACTTACAGGGACCTAAAGCATCAGCTTAACCATTTGGCTTTAACAATGCCAGTAGTGAGGTCACCTGGGGAGGAGAATTAGTGTCTCCTCCCAGTTGTTTGGTTTCCATCAGTATTTTCCTACCTGTGTTTTTTTTTTTTTTTTAATTCATTTAAATTTGCTCCTAGCATGAAGACATGATGTATTAGTCCATTTTATACTGCTATAAAGAACTTCCTGAGCCTGCGTAATTTATAAAGGAAAGAGGTTTAATTGACTCACAGTTCAGCATGGCTGGGGAGGCTTCAGGAAACTTAAAATCATGATGGAAGGTGACAGGGAAGTAAGGCAGGAAGGAGAGCAAGGCAGGAAGGCAGGGCAGCAGGAAGGAGAAATGCCAAACAAACTGGGATAAGCCCCTTATAAAACCATCAGATCTTGTGAAAACTCATTATCATTATCATGAGAACAGCATGGGGGAAACTGGCCCTATGATTCAATTACCTCCACTTGGTCTCTCCCTTGACACATGAAGATTATGGGGATTATGGGGATTACAATTCAAGATGAGATATGGGTGGGGACACAAAGTCTAACCATATCACATGATGTAACGCAAAGGACTTAATGTGTATGAGATCATATGGACTTTTATAGCATCATTGGTTAGAAAAATCACACATTATCCAATTAAGGTTAAAAAGACATGGATGAAGCTGGAATCCATCATTCTCCGCAAACTAACACAGGAAAAGAAAACCAAACACCGCATGTTCTTTCTCATAAGTGGGAGTTGAACAATGAGAACACATGGACACAGGGAGGGGAACATCACACACCAGGGCCTTTCAGGGGGCGGAGGGCAAAGGGAAGGAGAACATTAGGACAAATACCTAATGCATGCGGGGCTGAAAACCTAGATGATGGGCTGATAAATGCAGCAAACCACCATGGCATATGTATACCTATGTAACAAACCTGTACGTTCTGTACCATGTATCTCAGAACTTAAAGTAAAATTTTTTTTAAAAAAGACTAATATATTTCTTCAAGACACAGTAAATAAAAGTTCTTGAGGGTGTGTACTTCTACACAAACTAGATTTATGGGCATTAAAACAATGTTACTTTTTCAGAAACTACTGCTGTGGTAGGGTGTTCTTTTGAGTCACATTGTACCAGCATTTTTTTTTTTTTTTATATTATGGCTTTTAAATGGTTTCAGACAATTTTCTTACTGACTTGACATTTAATACCTTTGGCATGTGAGTTTTCCTTATTTCATTTTCCAGAGTCTTAGGAAAATACTTGGTGTGTCTTGCCTGTTTACCAATTATTGCAGTCCGTTGCCCTTTTTGCTAGGTCTGGTCTTTCACCTACACATTGTGAAAGTGCCACCCAGACCAGTCTCTGCGTAACCCCACAGGGCCACCCACGTGGTCTATGGGACAGAAATAACTCATTAGTGATTTCTTTGTCTTCTTTAGCGAGAGTCTAAGCTAAACATCACAGATGTAAAAGAACTTTAAGCTGAAATTCTTTTGAGGGGTGTGTGTGTATTTTTTGAAACTGGAAATGCGGTTTTACCAACTGCAGTTGAGGAAGGCCCACATATGTGCCTAAGGAGTGTTATTTTGCTGGGACTTTATAATTGTCTAAACCCTTTGTGTTTATAGCAGAGGAGATCACAACTCATATTTGAAAATTTGATTTTAGATGATCAGAAAGCTCACTTTTGAGTTTCTTCCCGTGCACTCTTTACCTTATCAAAACTCATGTACATTAACACTGTCTGAAACACTCAATAAGAAAGTTGGGGACACTCAGCTTTTCAGGTTCTAAAAATATGAATTGTACATCTTGGCTTTCAAATTAGCTTTTACAGGACATTAGCAACGAAGAACAAGGGAATTTATTGTTGTTATGATTAATGGCTACAGTTGATTATCTCTTTTTTCAGGCATTGAATTAGTTATCAGTTTATATCCACAATAATCCAGTGAAATATATGTAATGAATGATCATTTTACAGCTGGAAAATAGGAAGCTCAAAGATAACTTGCTTAAGATAACAGAGTTAGAAAGAGGTAGAGCCAGGACTTGAAACAGTAGGTCATCTGACTGTGGAATGCATATGTTAAAATCAGTTTTATTGATTTCACATACAATTAATAACACATATTCAAAGTATATAATATGATAAATTTTGACATATGCTTACAAAAAAACCATCACTACATTCACGATAAAGATCATATCCATCACTTCCAAAGTTTTCCTCATGACCCTTTTTGATGCCTCCCTCTCCCTGATATGCCTATACCCAGACAATCAATTATCTTCTTTCTAGTACTGTCGATTATTTTGCATTTTCTAGAATTTTACATATATGGATTCTGATATGATATCCTTTCAAATCTCATGCTGAAATGCAATCCCCAGTGTTAGAGGTGGGGCCTGATGAGAGGTGGTTGGGTCATAAGGGTGGATCCGTCATGAATGGCCTAGTTCCATTCACTTGGTGATGAGTGAGTTCTCGCTCAGTGAGTTCACAAGTGATTGGGTTGTTTAAAAGAGTCTGTTATCTCCACCCCCAACTCTGGCTCCCACTCCACCATGTGATACATTGGCCTTCTCCTTTACCTTCCACCATAATTGTAAACTTCCTCACTAGAGGCCCTCACTAGAGGCCCTCACTAGAGGCCAAGCCAGTGTTGGTGTCATGCTTCCTGTATAGCCTGCAGAACCATAAGCCAGTTAAACCTCTTTTCTTTAGATATTACCTAGCTTCAGGTATTTCTTTATAGTTATATGAAATTAACAGATTCAAATAGCGTATTCTTTTGTAGCTTACTTCTTTCACTTAGTTGACTACTTTGAGAGTCATCCATGTTGTATATGTCAATGGTTCATTCCTTAATTGAGGAATACTAGTTCATTATATGGCTTACATACCACAATATTCTAATTTATTCACTGCTGGGTGGCATTTGCGTTGTTTTTGCCTTTGGGCTATTATGAATATAGTTGCTAAGAACATTCATATGCAAGATTTTGTATGGAAATAGACTTTCACTTCTCTAGAGTAGATACCTAAAAGTGGAATGGCTACATCATATAGTAGCTGCATGTTTAATGTTTTAAGACACTGGCAAACTTTTTTCCAAAGTTGTACCGTTTTACATTCCCATCAGCAGGATATGAGTATTCTAGTTGCTCCATATCCTTGACAACACTTGGCACAATCAGCCTTTTTAATTTTAGCCGTTTGAATAGATAAATAGTAGTTTCTCATTGTGACTTAATAATTGTATTTCCTTAACATCTAATGATGTTGAGCATATTTCCATGTGCTTGTTACCTTTGTGTCGTCTTTGGTCAAATATCTGTTTAAATCTTTTGCTCATTTAAAAAATTGTTAATTTATTAAACTGAATTTTGAGTTTTTGTATATTTCAGATACAAGTCCTTTATCAGATTTGTGATTTGAAAATACTATCTTGCAGTCTGTGGCTTGTTTTTTTATTTTCTTAACCTTGTCTTTTGAAGAACGTATGTTCTTAATTTTAATAAAGTTAAGCTTATTAGTTTGTTTTTTCTATGGATTGTGCTTTTGGTGTCTGTTGTGGATTAATTGTGTCCACCTAAAAAAGATGTTGGTATCCTACCCCTTGTATCTCAGAATGTAACCTTAATTGAAGATGGGTCTTTACAGAGGTAACCAAATTAAAATGAAGTCATTAGGGTGGGCTTTAATCCAATATGACTATTGTTTTTATAAAAAAGGGGAATTCAGACACAGACAAGTACAGAGGGAAGACTGATGTGAAGATACAGGGAGGAGAGAGCCATTTCCAAGCCAATGAGAGAGGCATGGAGCACGTCCTTCCTTCACTGCCCTCAGAAGGAACCAACCTTACTGACACCTTGATTTTGGACTTCTAGCCTCCATAAGTGTAAGACAATAAATTTCTGTTTTTATAGCCACCCGCGTTATGGCACTCTGCTATGGCAGACTTTGAAAACTAATACAATGTCACAAAGATTTTCTCCTACATTTTCTTTTGGAACTTTTATAGTTTTAGGATTTACATTTAGGTATATGATCCATTTTAAGTTGATTTTTTATGTGGTGGGAAGTATGGTTTGAAACTCAATATGGAAATTTACATATGGAAATCCAGTAGTTTCTTCTCATTTTTAAAAAAGATTATCTTTCTCCATTGAATTGCTATTTTACCTCTGTTAAAAATTAGTTTTCTATTCATGTGTATCTGTTTCAAGACCCTGTATTCTGCTCCATTGCCCTATTTGTCTATCTTGATGCTAATACCAATCTGCTTTCTTTACTGTAGGTTTATAATAAGACTTCATATCAGGTTGTTTTAGTCCCCTATCTTTGTTCTTTTTAAAAATTGCTTTGGCTATTTTAGGCCTTTGGCATTTCCATATGAATTTTAGAATCAGTTCGTCAGTTGTTACAATTGGATTGTACTGAATCTATAGATACATTTGAGAAGGCAACATTTTAACAATATCATGTCTTCTGAACTATAAACATAGATATATCTCAGCATTATTTTAGGTGTTCTTTAGTTTCTCTCAGCAATGTTTTCTAGTTTTCAGTACACAGGTCTTGACAATCTCTTGCTAGATTTATTAGTCTTTTGGATTTTTGATATTACTATAGGTGTTATTTTTAAATTTCAAGTTCTGATTGCTCATTTATAGTATCCAGAAATATAATTGAGTTTTATATAATGATCTCATATCCTAAAAGCTTGTCAAACTGATTAATTAGTTCTAATAGCTTTTTGGCAGATTCCATGAGGTTATCTATGTAAAATGTCAAGATTGTCTATAAATAAAGACAGTTTTAATTCTTCTTTTCCAATCTGCCTACCTTTTCTTTCTTTTCATTGCCTTAACGCACTGGATGCAACCTTGATTATAATGTTGAATATTAGTAGTAAGAGGGGACATCCTTTTCTCATTGCTGATCTTATAAGGAAAGCATTCAGTCTTTTACCAATAAATATGATGTTGATCAGGTTGGCACTTTTTCTCCGAAAAGAACAAGGTAGTAAATTTTTGGCTTGAGGACCACAGGGTCTTCCTTGTAACTACTCACTCAGATGTTGTAGTACAAAAGCAGCTATGTCTTTCTTGCATGCATCTATTCATCCTTACTTAGCTGGATATGCAAGTAGGATTCTTTGCAGATCTCTTTATTTAGAACTCTTTATGTAGCTCTTATTTTTCCCCCCTCAGGTATGCTGTCCTGTGACTTCTAGCTACCTTGATCTTCCGGGAATCTCAATTCCAACTCCTTACTCTGGGGATTCACTGGGTTCCACCTGGGTTACTCTTGTTGGACTGAGCCCTGGAAACCTTCCCAAGGCAGTAAGCTGTGGCAACTACAGGGCTCCCTGCCTTTGTTTCCCATGTCTCTGACGTAAACTTTCATTGGCTGTTCCTTGCGGCGTGATGTTCAGTGTCTTGAAAGCCATTGTTTTATGTATTTGTATGTTTTTAGATTGTTTCTTACGGGAGGATAAATCTAGTCACTGATTTTTTATTTTGGGCAGAATTTGCCATATTTTTCCCCATAACCTTGAATTATTCTGTACCTTGGTTAAGAGTCTATTCATCATTATCTAACTTGGAGGAATCTATAGGCTTTTTTGGTCTTAGGATACCAAAATATTTTTGAACCTTCATTTGGATCTTTAATATCTTTTGATTTATACATAATGTAAAAAAGTTTTATAACAATACATTTCAATGTGCTTGCATTTGATAAAACATGGTAGCATCTATAGGATGCTGAAAAGTGGCAAAGTGTATGTCATATTATATAGTCATGTCTTTTTTTTTTCAGTTCACTAACAGTGCAGGTGTGCATATGAATTCACAAACTCATTTGCAATAATGGTTCAGGTTCCCCAGATATTCTTGCAGTCCAGGCTGGAAATCGCTGCCCTAGAGGTTTTTTATGTGACATATTGACGGGTGGTATCCTTCAGTTTATGGTATCCTTCAATTTATTTGATTCAATTTTTCATGTGTCTTCAAGTTGGTTACCTGTGAAATAGTGTTGTGGTTTAAATATCTGAACCCAATAGTGGGGACCAAGGTGGGCCTGGTAGGTGCACTTGCACCCAAGTGTAGTTTATCAGACACTGAACCTAGAGTTGCTTTTTCTACCCAAGGAAGGCGGTTTGGAAGCTAAGCCAATGAGGTAGTGGCATGGGGCTTGATGCAAATGCCACTAGACCATCCATAGCTGCTTTTATATCTGGCATGTTGCTCATGGGTAGGTTGGGTCTGAACTGCCACAGGGTTACAGCAGATAGCTGTAAAGGGGCGTTTGCAGTAAGTATTCATTGAAGGAATGGTGTAAAACAAGACCAAAAACCATGCTTGAATTGATATCTAGTTATTTTGTTTGTAGATACACATTTTTACCATTTATCTTAAAAGTTTCTCTAAAACCTTTGTTCTAAAATTCCTATTATATTAGCTTTTACTCCCCATGATAGTCTTTTTGGAGAGAATATCTCAAAAAATATTAGATCTGGCCATTCAGTCAACAAACATTTTTTTAATAGCTGCCCTGTGGCATGTACAATTTTAGGTATTGAGGGTATAGAAATGAAAAATAAACAAATCAATGATTTATTTGAGTTTCCATGCTACTAGAATGAGGCATAAGATAAAGAAAGTAAAAAAGTAAAGTACGTGGAATGAGTAGTTGTGTTCAATGCCATGGAGAGCAATAAGGCTAATCGGGACTAGTGACAATGGTGGTGGCATTGGTGGTATTTGTGTGCAAATATATATAGTGTGGGCAGAAAAGGCACACACCTGAAGTTGCTGAACATTATATCTATTGTCAGCTAGCTTGATGATTTGTCTCATAGTAAGCCTCCATGATATTTAAAAAAATAATAATTCGAGCCACGTTTTACACATGTGATTCCTTCTTGTGTCCTCCTTTCTGATCCCAGCCACAAGAGCTGGGATTGTAAAACTGGTCTGATTTACAATATCTTAAAAATCAGTAGGCTGAAGTTTTGTTAGAAAAGAGCTGGGAGGCCAGTGTGGTAGATGTGCTGAGGTGGCTCTTTGGAGTAAAGAGTTAGTGGGACATTTTTGAGGGTGAAGCTTATTTTATTTTATTATTTATTATTATTTTTAAATCTAAGCAGCAGCATCAAGGGTCAAGCTTATTTTTGAGGACACGTGGCCTATGTGCAGACAGTGGTATTGAACAGAAAATGGCAAGCAATGGACTCTGACACAATCAGATAAGTTCTGTCTTTAAGACCTTTTTGGGTCCTAATAGAGTTAGTTAAACTAATTTGATGAAAGATAGGTTGCTTATGGAATTCCAAATTTCATACTCACTTATTTAGTCATGGTGCATGCCCTTGAATATCATAAAAATTAAGATAAATCTTGGAAGACATAGGACTATGATTACAACAAAGAGCATCACAGAAAGTGAATGGAAGTGGGGAGGAAGGGAGTCCTCTACAACTGAAGTGTTAATATGCCAGATGCTGGGCTCTTATCTTGCTAAAGAGCATTGTAGCTGGACGGTGGCAGAGCCAAGATTTGGACCTGACTTGGCTGACTACATAGATGGATCACTTTGCATCATGGCACCCTTCTTTTTTACTGTCTTTGGTGGCTTCATGGGCCACAATTTCTCTCTGTTTCTCACCTTTGTTGGCCACAAGTGCAGCTCTTTGGCAGCATCAACCATATTTCTCTTTTATACCCAACTTGCCTGTTTATGGAATTTCATCACGGTTTTGTCTCCTGCTGTGCCTATGAGTAGAAGAAAAACATTCCAACATTGAGCTCTTATCCTTCTAAAGGAAATGGCATCACTGCATCTTGTACTGCCAGTACCAACTGTAAGTGATGGGCCTGGCAGTGGAGTCCTCCTTGGATACAAGGCCTCTGACCCAGGTCTACTGGTGGTGTCTCAAGGATCTGACACACAAGCAGTGGCTTATTTCCCCTATAAACATCCACCACTGTAGAAACATTTCTTTCCTGTAAAAGAACATTTTATATATTCTACCCCCTCCTTGAATTGCATAGCATGGGGGAGGATTTTCTGTTTTATGAAAAATAAGATATATTTTTTTTCAAATTGATCAGCCAATGCCAGAGAACATTAATTCTTCTGGAGAGCATTGTTCCTATAGAGTGAAACTACTTCACCAAATTAACATGCCAAGAAAACAAGAGGAGAGTGGTTTCAGGCAAAGAAGTAGAAATCAATTACCTGCAAAATTTTAAATGGTATTTTTTAAGGTGATTTTATTTCCAGATTAAACAAATAAAACATCTGTGCCTTTTCTTACCTGTTTGAATTTTCAGTTAGAACCAGTGGAACCAGGAAAGGAACAATAGACTTATTATTGATCTGCAAAAAGAAAATGCCACTAAAGGAAGGCAATAATGACAGTTTTAAAAAGTGACTTTTGAAAAATTATTTTTCAAGAATACTTTAAGATATCTTTTATAGTACTGGAAGAATTTGATTTAAGTCTGGCTTGAACATTTAAATGTGTCTGTAACTACCAGTGCGTGCAGAAAAAAAAAGGTGCTAAATGCAGATTCTGGATTTGTACACAACTTCTGTAAAATGAGCACATTTAAAAATGCCAAATAAGCAGTAGACGAGAAGCAACCCCAAGACTCTGGATGTATGCTTAGTGTTGAAGAGTCTATTCTAGTGATACCCTTCAAACATAGCAGCCAGTTGGGTGTAGCTCCTTCTAGTGTGATCGGAGGAACCCCTTCTTTTACACTTATATTAAGAGGCAGATGAGGGGGAAAGGGAAGAACACAGTTAAAATTCTGGATCTGGTGAGGTTTGTGTGATTTTTCAGAATCTCAATGTTTTTATCCAGTTGTAAACATGAAATGAGATGATGTGAGTGGACACTTGATCAAAAGGCACCACTCATGGAGTAATGATGAGAGTTCATGGCCAAGGGTTTTGATCAATTCAGTCCAATTCTATGGACCTCAAGTTCAGCATTTTAAAAGTGCTGTATAGCAAATAAAGTGCTATGGATCAGTACAAGATTGGTAACAGTGCTAGGCTATAGGATAGGCACTTTGAGTCCAGGGAGGCAATGTTTTATCCATTTCTTCCTCCATAGGAGCTAGCACCAGTATGAACACATAGTATGTATCAAATAAAGAAATCACCTCATGGAAATCAGAAGAGACATCAGTTTTCTCTAACAGTCTAGATTTCTCTACAAGTGGCTCTTCAAATATGTTAAGAAGTATATTCTGTTCTCAATAATTTAGTCTTAAAAAGAATTTACCTAGTATATATACTTGAACTGTTGTGGCGTGTTAGAAAAGCCTTAAATTAGTATAAGAAATAAAAACATAATTTATTAATGAAGGAATTGGAGAATCTGAGAGCATATGGGATTTAGGTGTGGGTTGATCCAGAAGCTCAGATGAAGGCATGAAGACCAGGTGTCTTACTCCATCTTCCTATATCCCTGCTCTAGAGAGGCTTTGCTCTCTGCCAGGTTTATCTGTTGCAGCTAGGCCTTACAAGACTCCAGGTTCAAATCCAGCAGGAAAAAAGTCTCTAGTAACTCTTGCAAAAACCCCAGGACTCACTCGGACTAGTGGAACTTGGGCCACACGCTTATCCCTTAACAGTTCCTGGAGAAGGGATGCTCAGTGTGCACACTGACGGGGTCTGGATTAGGCTTTTCCTCTTGGAGCTTGGAGTAGGGTCTTCTCTAAGCACATGGTCTGATAATCAGTGATGAAATGAGTATTCTACTGCCAGAGGAAAGGAGGAGTGGACACCAGTGGCCTGTATGCAGTAAGAGTCTACTCCATCTATGGACTCCTTGGTTGCCTTCTCTAGGCCTTTGTAGCTCATTCCACATCAGGTGAAATTTAAATAAGAGATATCATTTTTAATCAGATCATGAGAGGTCCACAAAGTCTCATTTGCTGTATTGATTTTTCTCAGGTTTCTTGGGTGCTATTTGTGCTCACAGGCAATAAAACAACGGAGGCTTTCTCCAGGTGTCTAAACTGCACTCAATGGTCTAACAAGATCTTTCTAGTGATCTTGGGATCCAGGGATTTGGGTGCAAGGAACTGAGTTCAAGTCCTCATTACCTGTCTTGGCTGTGGCTTTCTGGCAAACTGATCAATATGGCTTCTACAGAGCTCCACATAAACAAGTACAGAGCAGCCACATTACATTCCATACAGAGGGCAGTCTGCACAGATGCTCCTTCTGCATGATTCACATTTCACCTCCTCAGAAAGGCCTTCTTCATTCTTCTTAATAAATTATCTGAAATTAGTTGTTTATTTTTTGTCTACTCTCACTAACCTCTCATAAATATTAAACCCATAAGAGAAAAATGATTTTCTATCTTCTTTTCTTCAGTAGCCACAGCATCTGAAACAGTGTGTGTAGCATATGGTAGGCACTCAGTACACAGTTCCTGGAACATGAATAAATGGCTTCTAGAACCATTGTTCTATGGCCTCTGTAAAGGCAGTAGGCACAAACTGTGTTTTGTAAATGAGGTTAGATTGAATGACTACAGTAGCTGAATCCAGTCATAGCAATGTTGTTATAATGGATGGGCCATGCCATGTAATGAAGTAATTAACTCCCAAAGTTTATACTTCATCCAAAAGACATATTACTGGCTTTAGGCGAGGAATGAGTCTGGCCTCCATGATGGATGGAAATTATATTTAAAGACAATAAGCATTTTACTATACAGTGTTTTATCTTGAACCACACAGTTGCATCTGAGGACAAATGTGATTTCACTATACAGAAACAGAATAAAGTTTGTGATTAATGTACTCTTGGAGCTCACAATCTCACCATCTACGTGGCAGATATTAAAGTAGTAGTTACTTCACTCATAGAATTCTACCATAGTTTCTGGAAATGAGCTAGAGTTTTCACTGTCAGTTCCTTCATGCATGCCGCATCACCCTAATCTGTGAGAAAAAAAAATGATTCCAGCAACTGCACTTATTAAAGGGAGTCTACATTTCCTTATTACAGAGAGAAGCTATTGATTGGATCTCTGAGTAGTTCTGTGGTAGGCTGGGCTCCTTGGTGAATTGAATTCATTTGCTCAAATGTGCAGGCTTAAATTTTGCAGAAATGAAATTGAATGACCATCAGGAGAAGCTGCAGTGCCGATGATTTAGTAGATTAGTAGGCCTCAGAGCGTAAGTTAGCTTTATTTATAGATATTACTTTTATGATGAACTATCTAAAAGGATATCAACAAAAAGAAACTGAATTTCAGTTTTCAGAATATTGCTTGTAGTTATCACTCTGTTAGTGTAAATGATTTAAACTTTTTCATTCCATGTTGACATTTTTAACAAACACATATGAGCACTCTCCAGGTATTAAGAACCTGTTTTGGTTTCAGGAAATACCCAGTTCAAAGGAAGAGGGGCAGATCTGCACACCGCTAATTTTAATATATATTATAAATAGTATAATAGAAATCTGTGCAAAATATCGTAAGAGGTGGCAAATAATTATTGTTGGGATGGAGCTGGTGTGTGTGTGTGTGTGTGTGTGTGTGTGTGTGTGTGTGGTTATTCTCCAGCTATGTTTTTTGTTTAATAATACTGGAAGCAAAAACCGCACAACTAACATTTGTCTAGTGCCTTTTATGTCAGGCACTGTTCTAATCACTTTTTACACCTATATTCTCATTTGATCCCTGAAGTGGACTCTGTAAAGTAGGTACCTGAATCATACCATTTTTACAGATGAGGAAACTGAGGCCCATAGAGGATCAATAACTTGCCCAAGGTCATGTGGAGGAGACTACCTTCAACTAGGTGACTCTTGTCAGCTGAAAGCCCCCAGCACCATGGTGCCTCCTGCTTCTGTGCTGGTTACCAGGACTCTCCTGTGTGTGCTCCCTGTAGATATTTAGGACTGTGATTCTTTTTTTCACTGTCTTCATGTTTGGAATCCATGATCATGTGTGTGTGCGCCTCTAGGGTGACTTCATTAGTTTCAGGGGAGAAATTTACATACATATGTGTACAATGAAATAATGTCATTGATCTGTTCTAGAAAGCTCATGTCTTAGTAGTCCCCTCTGCAGTTTTCACTAGGGTCTGTCTGCGTCTTCAGCACTAAGTCAGATCTTTTTTTTTTTTTTTTTTTTTTTTTTTTTTTTTTTTTTTTTTTTGTTTTTTTTTTTTTTTTGAGAGTGAAACCCCCTGGGGGGTTTTTGGGTTTTATCACACAACAAAAAAAACACACCACGCGGTGTTATAAAAAAAAACA
>CAUYLG010055165.1:0-85129 GCA_963573385.1 Cacajao melanocephalus | reverse complement strand
AGCTACTCAGGAGGCTGAGGCAAGAGAATTGCTTGAACCCAGGAGGCGGAGGTTGCAGTGAGCCAGGATCGCACCATTGCACTTTAGCCTGGGCGGCACAGTGAGACTCCTCAAAAAACAAAATGGGGGGCAGAAATCTAGTGAAGTAGAGAATAGCAGTTACTTTGAATGATAAACTAGCAGGAATATTATTTGTGAAGTTCCAGGCAGGCTGACTTCGTGGGTGAAGCAGTTCACCAGGATAACAAGACAAATATTGGAGTCAGCAAAGCAGAATTCTGACCCTAGCTGGGCCATATTGGGCAAGTTGCTTGGTGTCTCTAAGCCTCAGATTCCTCACTAACAAAATGAGGTGGATGATGATACTAATATTTCTCACCTGCAGTTTGTTGTTGAGAGGATTTAAAACACCAAGGAAGGATCAGTAAATGGCAGCTAAGACTGTGCCCTAAGAGATGGCTGAGTCTTGTTCTTAACCCAGAATTCAAAATAGGCGTGCCTGACCTCAGGACAGCACAACACAGAAGATTCGCACGTACGGAACATGGCTGTAAAGGGGGAGTCCTGGGTTATATTTTCAGAATCCACTGTGGTAATCTTAAACCTTCTGTCTTCAGGCATTTAATAAATGGTTTAATTTGCGCACTGATTAGTTCAACACTATTTTTTTTTCTTTTTCTTTTTTTTTGCCCCAGCCGGTGAAAAGGGACAGGGTTGGGCTAAGGGAACGTTGAAACATTGCATTCCTCTGTCAGAAGCTTAAAAACCCTGCAATCAAACCCGAGGCCCTATTCGGAAACAAGTGTATCCGATGACAGCTTATTATGGAAGGTTCTGAACTTCTAAGAATTCCTTCATAGGAAACAAACAAAATACAAAGATATCCTCCTAATTTTTTGTGACTCGGAATTTTGTTTTTCTTCCTCACGTCTCCCGGACATTCTGCATGTTTGTTAAAATGTAGGCACACAGGATCCCTGGCGTGTGATATTTGGGTGGGCAGAAGGCTAGTTCAGCTGGTCAGTGAGGCAGACAAGATGTGGTTTAACACACACGTTGCTGGAAGCTGGGACTTCTCCCTCATTAGTTCAACATGGGCATGAAGTAAAGATTTCTGGTATGTGTGCCTGTGTGTCTGTGATCACCTATCATGTCTGGGGTCCTGACAGGCCCCCAAGCAAGTTTGATTTACATTATCTTCAAGTGGGAAACTTGTCATCCAGTTTTCATTTGCCCTTCTCTCTGGACAGGAAAGAGCTCCGTTTTTCCTGCTCCAGAGAAGACGTTTTATTTTTGCAGTTCTTTGAAGTGTGTGTGTGGTGGGGTGAGTGTGTGTAAGGGAGATCTAAGCACCAGGCTGAAGGCAGCTCTGTGTATCTTTGCAACAGATTAGAACATATTCACATTTTATTTGCTCACAGAACAAATATTTCCCTTGGAATGAGACCAAGGCAGTGGAGCAGGACTAGGCAGGACCAGACACCAAAGAACGGCCCCCAGGCCCCATGCTGGGCCTGGTCAACGCCTGCACAATTGGTTCCAGAAGACTGCTTCTCCCCACTAGCTTCATTGAGGCACTATAGACAAATACGGCTGATTAGCTGAGTCATTTATCGACTCAGGAATATTTGTCGAGCCTCAACAATGTACCAAACAGTGTGCTAGTTACAGAAATAAAGAAACAAACACATTCTGTCCTCAAGCGGCTCCTAATCAAGTAGAAGAGATAAGCAGTGTCTGTGTATTCATGAATCACGTCAAGATGACAAAGATGAGGCTTCAGAACCCAGCAGACAAAGAGTTTGAGGTAGGTCATCATTCTGTCTATGTGTTACGGGGTGTGTGGGCAGGGGTGAGGTGTGTGGGCAGGGGTGAGGTGTGTAGGGTGGTGTGAATGTGGTGTGTATGCATCTCAGTGTGTGTGGGAGTGTGTGTGGTGTAGGGAGTGTGTATGGGAGTGTGTATATAGTGACAGTGGTGAATATGTGTGTGGGTATGGTAGTGATGGGGGTAGGTGGTGTTTAGTGTGTATGTTGTGTGAGAAGTGTGCGTGGGCATAGGGGTGTGTATGTGTAGTAAGTGGTGGTGGTGATTATGTGTATGTGGTGTGGGGAGTGTGTGGTGGGGAGGTGTGTGTATGGGAGTGTGTGTGTACTGAGTAGTGGTGGTGAATGTGTGTGTGTAGTGTTGATGGTGTTTGGTGGGGTGTGTGTGTGTGTGTGGTGGGGAGTGTGTATGAGAGTGTGTGTGAGGTGGGGAGAGTGTGTAAGGGAGTGTGTGTGTAGTGAATGGTGGTGGTGAATGTGTGTGTGTAGTGGTGATGGTGGTGTTGGTGTGGTGTGGGGTGTGTGTGTGATGGGGAGTGTGTGTATGGGAGTGTGTGTGGTGAGTGGTGGTGGTGAATGTGTGTAGTGGTGACGGTGGTGTTTGTGTGGTGTGTGGTGTGGTGTGTGTGTGTGATGGGGAGTGTGTGTATGGAAGTGTGTGTGGTGAGTGGTTTTGGTGAATGTGTGTAGTGGTGATGGTGTTTGTGTGGTGTGTGTGTGTGTGTGTGGTGGGGAGTGTGTAGGGGTGTGTGTAGTGAGTGGTGGTGGCGAATGTGGGTAGTGGTGAAGGTGGTTGTGTGGTGTGGTGTGGTGCGTGTGTATGTGTGATGGGGAGAGCGTGTATGTGAGTGTGTGTGTAGTGAGTGGTGGTGGTGAATGTGTGTGTGTAGTGGTGATGGTGGGGGTGGTGTGGGGTGTGTGTGTGATGGGGAGTGTGTGTATGTGAGTGTGTGTGTATGTGTGTGTAGTGAGTGGTGGTGGTGATTTGTGTCTGGTAGTGATGGGGGAGGGTGGTGTGTGTGCACATGTGGATGTTGGTTTAGACAGAGGCAGAAATGAGGTGGCAGATCTTCCTGATGGTGACCGGGCGGAGGGATGGTCACAGGGCGCGAGGAGGGCCGGCAGGCAGAGGGCTGAGCCAGCGGAGGCTTGGAGATGAGGCAACTCCGGAGGGGATGTGCAGGGGGAGTGAGTGGTGGGAGGTGAGCTAGGAAGGTGTTTTAATGTTGACACCTAATCAAGACAATGACAGTTCTGCAGCTGTTCCTCTTTCTAAGCTCGTGTGAGGATTTTGGGTTAGAAGCGCTGTGTTCTTCTCCGCCGGCCAAAGCACGCTAGCGCCAGGGCCTCCACTCTGGGAAGGGCCTCGCGGCTGAATCTCTAAGCATTTACTTGGATCCTTCTCTCCCTGGGCTGCTGCACCAGGAAGAGTTCTGAGAGTTTCCAGCCTCCTGAGTTCGCAGAATAGCAAAGGTGGGTTCTACTGGACTTGGGGTAGAGGAGGTTTAAATGTGAGAATCCCTGAGGCAAATGTTAGAAGAAAGGGGAGTGCAGCAAGGCAGAGGGTCTGCAGCTGGCTCACAGTGCATGGCTGCCTGGCTAGATCTGCGCGTGTGGAGCTGTTTGAAGATCGAATAAGGGACTGGGCGCGGTGGCTCTTGCCCGTCATCCCGGCACTTTGGGAGGCCAAGGCGGGAGGATCACCTGAGGTCAGGAGTTTGACACCAGCCTAATGTGGTAAAACCCTGTCTCTCCTAAAAATACAAAAATTAGCTGGCATGATGTCAGGCACCTGTAATCCGAGCTACTTGGGAGGCTGAGGCAGGAGAATCGCTTGAACCTGGGAGAGCCGAGATCGTACCATTGCACTACAGCCTGGGCAATAAGAGTGAAACTTCATCTTAAAAAAAGAAAACAACAATAGCAACAAAACGAATAAGGAGCCAGAGGGCAGGAGTTGGCTTTCTTCCTCAAATTTTGGTTGCTTTTTATTATTTTCCCCTTTCTGGATCGGGTCAAAGCTGCCTCATGATGAAGTGCTGGCCAGATAAGAATTTATTTCCATTTTACTAGACAGGGACTGGAAACACAGAGTCTAAAGTTTGCAAGATATTGATCATATTGTCTCACGTCGTTTTTGTGCTTACCTGTTTCCGGTATCATCCCCATTTTACAAATGGGCCAATTAGGGCTAAGAGCGGTAAAGTCACTAGCACAAAACCACTCATCTCTGCAGTGAGCTCCTCATCACCGATCATCTAACTGAAATTTCAACTCAAGTCTGTTTGGCACCAAGGACCATGTGTTTGTCATAATGCTTCCTGAAGTTTACGAGGCAGCATGGTTTGGCTAAATGCTGGTGGGTTTTATCATTACACAGGCATGGGTTTAAACCCACGTTCTCCCCTGTGCTGGTTAGGTATGTGACCTTGTATTCTTTCCTTCCTTGCTCCCTCGTCAAGTGTTAATTGAAGACCTATTATATCCATGTCAAGTTCTCTGCTGGGGTCTGGGAACATACCAGCTAACTCCATAGTCCTTGCCCACCCAGGGCTTCCAGTCGGATGAATAATGCAGACTGAAATAGACAAGTGCAATGTTGTTTGAGAAGGTGCTTTGACGGGAAGCCTGGGGTGCTCTGGGGTCACCTCTAGATGATCTCTGTCCAATACGATAGCTGCTAACCACAGCCCAATGCCATCAGTGTAAAATACATGCAGGATTTTGAAGACCTAGTACAAAAAAATAATGTTAAGCACCTCGTTAATAATGTCTTATATTGATTACATGTTGAAATGATTATTTTTGGGGTAGGTGGAGTTTAAAACTACTTTATTCAAATTAATTTCACCTGTTTCTTTTTATTTTTTATAGGTGGCTGTTAGAAAATTTAAAGTTATGCTGGGCATGGTGGCTGACACCTATAATCCCAGCACTTTGAGAGGCTGAGGTGGGCAGATCATTTGAAATCTGGAGTTTGAGACCAGCCTGACCAACATGGTGAAACCCCCCGTCTTTATTAAAAATACAAAAAAATTAGCCCGGCGTGGTGGCGAATGTTTGTAGTCCCAGATACTCGGGAGGCTGAGACAGGGGAATCGCTCGAACCCAGGAGGTGGAGGTTGCAGTGAGCTGAGATTGCACCACTGCCCTGCAGCCTGGGTGACAGAGCGAGACTCCGTCTCAAAAAAAGAAAAAACAAAATTTAAACTTACATATGTGGCTCACCTTATGTTTCTAATAGACAGCGGTGCTATGGAAGAATAAAAGCATGGGACGACAGTGCCTATCTTAATGCAACAATCGGAGGACATTTATCCTGTGACCTCCCCAGGAAGGCACACAAGAAAGACTTAACAGGTAGGAGCTTCTCCCCTCCACACATGGTTTAAGAAGCTGCTGTTTACTGCGGACCCTCAGTCCTCCGGTACTGTGGAGAAGGTATCAAGTGATATGGCTGCAGAGCTTGTTCAGTCCCCTTGAGGATTCCTTTGGGTCCTCTATCTCGAGAAGTAGCTGTTGTAACCCACCTCTCCCATGGGCCTGAAACACCCATGGCTGAGAGTCAGATGATATCAATGTTGCTTGTTGCCATGGCCCCTAGGAATCTTTACTTTTCTTTATTTTAGCAGAAGGAAGTCCTGTTACATGTTTGAGGAGATTCTGATTTTCAATATCTTCATTGGATTAAAAAAGAC
This sequence comes from Cacajao melanocephalus, assembly GCA_963573385.1. Lineage (NCBI taxonomy): Eukaryota > Metazoa > Chordata > Mammalia > Primates > Pitheciidae > Cacajao > Cacajao melanocephalus. The sequence continues at coordinate 79,605 of CAUYLG010055165.1, read as the reverse complement.
AAGGCACATTGGGTTAATGATAAGGCCTTTTCTTTTCTTTTTTTTTTTTTTGAGACGGAGTCTCATTCTGTCGCCAGGCTGGGGTGCAGTGGCTCAATCTTGGCTCATTGCAACCTCCACCTCCCAGGTTCAAGTGATTCTCCTGCTCCCTCCTCCTGAGTAGCTGGGATTACAGGCATACACCACCATGTCCAGCTGATTTTTGTATTTTTAGTAGAGGTAGGGTTTCATCATATTGGCCAGGATGGTCTCTATCTCTTGACTTTGTGATCCACCCGCCTCAGCCTCCCAAAGTGCCAGGATTATGGGCATGAGCCACTGCGCCCAGCCCATGATGAGGTCTTTTCTGCCCATTAGATTCATAGAACTGGGAAGGGTCTTGAGAATTGACTAGTCCCACTTCTGAGCCTCCTCCTCAGAAAGTGAAGCTTAGAGAGGCCAAGGGGCTTGCCTAGGGTAACAGAGCCAACCAAGGTGGTCAACGACTGGACCCCAGTCTTTCCATCCCCTGTTCCACATGCAGCCACCATTCGGCACAGCAGTTCTTTTCTGAGATGCTCCCTTTCCTGCTCCTCCCTCCCAAAGTCTCCTCCTGTTTTGTGCCTCATCCGTCTTCTGCTGCCTTCTCTCTCTCTGACCCAGTGTCTTTCCTTTAATACAACAGGCAACAGAAACAGGTGTCAAAAAGAGATAGGCAGGTTAAAGGATAGGCAGAAATGAACAAGACAAAATGGAACAGAAAAAATCCCTGATTTTGAATAGACACAAACAAATGAAGCCAGAGAGACCTTCGGTGGCCTTAATAGTGGTTCAGGGCCAGGCGTGGTGGCTCATGCCTGTAATCCCAGAACTTTGTGAGGCCAAGGCGGGTGGATCACCTGAGGTCAGGAGTTCAAGACCATTCTGGCCAACATGGTGAAACCCCATCTTTACTAAAAATACAGAAAATTAGCCAGGCATGGTGGGGCATGCCTATAATCCCAGCTACTCAGGAGGCTGAGGCAGGAGGATCACTTGAACCCGGGAGGTGGAGGTTGCAGTGAGCTGAGATCACATCATTGCACTCCAACCTGGGAGACAAAAGCAAATGTCTCAATAAATAAATAAATAAATAAATGAACGAACAAACAAATAAATAAAAGTGGTTTAGGTGAAAAGGCAGCCTGGATGTGTTTGGAGGAGCATGGATTTGGAATCACAGGCTCGGGGCTTGAGGGCTGGCCAGGAGGCCTTGGAAAGCCATCGTTTCCTTCTCTGTAGTCACCCTCACTGGGCTGTCATGAGAGGAAAATAAGAGCATGTTTCTGAAAGGGTTTTGTCGTCTGTGAGACATCATCATCCCAGTGGTGGTTATTATCATTCATCCGAGGCTGGGAGATTTTGTTGGCCGTCAGAGCAGGATGCAATAGCAGGGTGGTACGGTTGCCAAAGAGAGCTAATGTGGTATGGAGAGCAAGGGATGTGACTCTGCACTTTCCCCTCCGTTTCGGGGGCACTACGCTGTGCTCAGTTCCGGGAATCGCCTTTTAAAAGGGACTTTGGCAAATTGTTGTTGTTCCAGAGAAAAATCGCAAGAGTAGCCTAGGGTTTGAGAGTTATGACATGTAAGGCATGATTTAAGGATCTGGAGGATGTTTAGTCTGGAGGAAAAAAAAAATAAAGATTGGCTAGAACGAGGTAGCTCTTTCCAAATATCTGCAAGTTGTCCCGCAGAAGAGAGGGAAGATTCATTCTGTGTTGCTAGTAGCCAAGCCAGGACCCAATGATGGGAGTTAATAGGAGGCAGATTTGGGTGCAATCGGAGCCTCTCTAAAATGCAGAAAGCTGTTCCCATATGGACTTCCTGGGAAAGTAGTGAGCTGTCCATAAGTGGAAGTCTGCAAGCAAAGGGTTCGGGGGGTGTTTGTTTATGGAGACAGGGTGCTCTGAAGAGAAGTCCTGCTCTGGCTGAGAGGTTGAACCAAGTGTTCTCTGTGGTCCCTCCAATTCTGAGACCATGATTATCTCCTTGTGCTGTCTCTGATCTTTCTTTCTGATCTGTTTCCCTCACCGTTTTTGATGTCTTTGTTGACTTTCTGCTCCTCCTGAGAATGCTTTAGGGTTTTAGATTCAGAAATCTTTCTGCAATCATTGATAGCCCAGCGTGATGGAAAGGAAGGAGGAACATTTAAAAACAAAGGCAGTGTTGTTACTTTGATGGGCACACAGTAACCTGTCAAGTGGGGGAAGCAGCAGGAACATGGTCATGTGTGTTACAGAGCCTTGTAAACACTACAGCAAATGAATAGGCATCCCTTATTCTTAGCTGTTGTTCAAAATGCAAACACAACTGCTGAAGGCCTTTGTTCTTGAATGGACCAGCATTTTCCTTGTTTATACAATTCTTTTGTTAACTACAGACACTCAAGAAAAATTCTCACTATAAGAATTCTAGATCATAAACTGCTTTCCAGACTCATAATTTAAATGCTTTGCTGATTTGGTTATATCAAATTCTGTACAGGAGGTGTTTTCATGATTTCTTGACTTCAGAAAAGCTATTTTCTTGAGAAAAATATTTTTCACGCATAGTTAGTGTTGCAGCTGGGAGAGTAAGAGGCTAGCTGAATCTCTGCAGTTGAGTGGGCAGCTGAGCTATTTCCAGTATTTTGCTCTGGCCCCAAGTAGCAATTATGCATCTGTCTGACAGTGCTCCACCTCAGACGTGCCAACCATCATTTCAGAAAACTCCACCTAGACTCTAAGGCACAAAATAGAACCCAGCAGATCCAGGTGGAAGGAGGAGGGAATGGGTAGGAATGAGTAACATTTTGGTCAGCTTCCCTGAGGTCAGAGCCTTGCGCAGCCCGGAGAATGACAGCAGAGACATGGAGGAAACCGTGGATCAGGGCGTGCTGGGGAGCCTTGTTGGTCCACTGCGGCAGGAAGAGCCTGGAGAAACAGCAGTAATGGCTCTTCAGATCCAGGGGACTGGCCAGTTGGGCCAGGCTGGGCAGGGCGGTGGGGTGCTGAAAAAGCAGCAGCAATCTGTAGGAGCTGCAGTGTCTACGGTCATCCTCTGCGACTGCTGCCCTATTACAGACCCAGTCTCTGAGGATGCTGTGTTAAACCCACATCCTCCTGCCTAGCTTCACCTCGGTGTGCCCTTGAACCCTGGGTTCAGGACAGGCTCAGCCTCAAGACCAGCAGATGGATTTGCTCTTGGATCTAAATTCTGGAGAGAGGGACCAGCCAACTCTGATTGAAGCCTGCAGCCTTAATCCCTACTCATTCTTTTCTTTTCTTTCTTTCTTTTTTTTTTTTTGAAACAGTCTTGCTCTGTCGCCCAGGCTGGAGTGCAATGGTGCCATCTCAGCTCACTGCAACCTCCGCCTCCCAGGTTCAAGCGATTCTCCTGCCTCAGCTTCCCAAGTAGCTGGGATTACAGGCACCCAACACCATGCCTGACTATTTTTTGTATTTTTAGTAGAGATGGAGTTTTGCCTTGTTGGCCATGTTGGTCTCAAACTCCTGATCTCAGGTGATTCACCTGCCTCCGCCTCCCAAAGTACTGGGATTATAGGCGTGAGCCACTGTGCCTGGCTCCTACTCATTCTTTTATTCCAGACCTGCTTCCTCACCAGTCTCTTATGTCTAGGAGTGCTCTTCTGTAAGTTCTGGTTTCTGAGCTTATAGAAGTCTGGGAAAATGGAGTCTGGGAATGGAGGGGACTTCTTACCGAGTCATTTTAAAACCCTGACTTGTCTCTGTCCTTCCATAGTCGTCCTGCTCTCCCTGCATGGAGTGATACAATAGTTCTCAAACTTCTGTGGGCATGAGATAGCCCCAGCTTTTATTTTATTATTTTTTGAGACAGAGTCTTGCTCTGTCACCCAGGCTGAAGTGCAGTGGCATGATCTTGGCTCACTGCAACCTCTACCTCCTGGATTCAAGTGATACTCCTGCCTCAGCCTCCTGAGTAGCTGGGATTACAGGCGCACACACCATGCTCGGCTGATTTTTGTATTTTTAGTAGAGATGGGGTTTCACCGTATGGGCCAGGCTGATCTCAAACTCCTGATCTCATGATCTGCCTGCCTTGGCCTCCCAGAGTGCTGGTATTACAGGAGTGAGCCACCACACCCAGCGACAGCCCCAGCTTTTAAAATATCAGATTTCAGAGGCCCATTCTCAGAAATCATGATGAAAGAGGCCTGAGTGGGCCCTGGGAATCTGGATCCCAGGTGTTTCTGATGTAAGCAGTCCCTGGGCCATACTTAGAGAAACATTAGAGGAAAGAACATGAATTTTGGGGTCTGAGAGAGACAGAACTGGGTTACTTATTGTGCTATGCGTTGAGCAAGTTAATCACCATTTTTGAGCCTTCTGTTTCATCATCTATAAAATGCTGACCACTTCTCAGGGGAGTTTTCAGATGTTAGTGTGAAGATGTATATAAAGTGTTTAGCTAGGGCTTATTATTTTATTTTACGGGATACACATACAGAACGTGCAGGTTTGTTACATAGGTGGTAATGGTGCCATGGTAGTTCGCTGCACCCGTCAACCTGTCATCTAGGTTTTAAGCCCAGCATGCATTAGATATTTGTCCTAATGCTCTCCCTCCTCTTTCCCCCCACTCCCCGACAGGCCCTGGTGTGTGATGTTCCCTCCCTGTGTCCATGTGTTCTCATTGTTCAACTCGCTGGGGCTTATTAAATAGGGCTTTTGGCTGGATACAGTGGCTCACGCCTGTAATCCCAGCACTTTGGGAGTCCAAGGTGGGCAGATCACGAGGTCAGGAGTTCAAGACCAGTGTGACCAATACGGTGAAACCCCGTCTCTACTAAATATACAAAAATTAGCCAGGTGTGGTGGCGTGTGCCTGTAGTCCCAGCTACTCAGGAGGCTGAGGCAGAAGAATTTCTTGAACTGGGAGGCACCAAGGTTGCGGTGAGCCAAGATCATGCCACTGCACTCTAGCCTAGGATACAGAGCAAGATTCCGTCTAAAAAAAAAATAGGGCTTTTGGCTCTCTCTCCCCCTCTTTCAACACCAGGAAAGTGGCAACAGAGAATTTCAACTCCTCCTGGACCCGACATCAGCGGTGCCTTTCTAGCAGTGTGCCCCTGTGGAATGGTCACAGAAGTGTCTGGAGGGACACGTACCTCCCCAGTGCTCTGCCTGGACTGCCAATCCTGATTTCACAAGCAATGGCATGAAATGAAACCACCAGGAGATCAGAGGTCAGCCACCTGCTGTCATTTTTATTTTCAGTAAACCACAGAGTCAGGACATACACAATGTACACATTCACAGTGCATTACAGAACAAGTCCACGGTACTCTATGCAGACGGACAGGCTCAAGCAGGTGACACTGTTACAGAACAACAGGTTAGGGTGGGGGAGGCACTGGAAGTGGAAGAGCAAGGAAGGAAGAGCAAAGAAGCATCTGGATCCTGGTCCCGTGCTGCCAGTTAGCTCCTGCCGCAATCGTGGCTGGTAAGGCCTGCATGTCTGCACTGCAGTTGAAGTGTGTTAGGAGCTTTAGCTTCAGCCTGTGCCCAGGGTCACCCCCAATACTGAGGTTTAGCTGAATTCCCTAAGTGGAAGCAGTGCTTTTCCGCTGTGGGATTGAATTCCCTCCCAGCACACTGGCAATTCAAGAGGGCAAAGGAAGTTTGATACACGGAAGGGAAAATGCTTACATGTCAGGGTTCAGGTATGCGTCCGTGTCAGTGTATGCGTATGGGTATGTGTAGAGGTGGAGAGCTTACCTAAGAGTTTCTTTGTAGTGTTTCTTTCATGTTGGACCCCGACCCCCACCCCCTGCAATTGGCTGATTTCTGAGAAGGAAAGTAGATTCTTTGTTTTTTTGAGACGGAATCTCCCTCTGTCGCCCATGCTAGAGTCAGTGGCACGATCTTGGCTCACTGCATCCTCCGCCTCCTGGATTCAAGCGATTCTCCTGTCTCAACCTCCTGAGGAGGAGCTGGGACTACAGGCACCTGTCACCACGCTCGGCTAATTTTTTTGTATTTTTAGTAGAGACAGGGTTTCACCATATTGGACAGGCTAGTCTCGAACTCCTGACCTTGTGATCCACCCACCTCGGCCTCCCAAAGTGCTGAGATTACAGGTGTGAGCCACCGCACCCAGCCAGAAAGTAGATTCTTGGCAGAGGGGTTAGGAGTGGCCCTCCTGGGTCAGCAGGGCTTGGAGAAGCCTTGGGCCTAGTGGGAGACCCCTGAGGACAAAGACCCTACCTCCTCTCCCATGGCTGCAGCATTTACCCAAGGTGAAGCAAGATCACTGCAGCAGGAAGGTCTTTAGAGCACCCCCTTGTTTGACAGATAGAGAAAAACAAGTCCCAGAAGCCTATCGGATGTGTCCAAGACCATGTAAATGAGCCAGGACTAAAGCCCACTCCCTGTGCTGCTCGTTTTCCCAGGCAGGGTTTGATGCCTTATCCTATCATGAGATGTGGAATGATTCCCTTCCACAGCCGCCTCTATGGAGCATTGGCCAGACTTCCCCAAGACAGAAGGTTCTTACTTGTTTTCTACAGAGAGAAAAAATCATCCATCAGAAACCCCTTAGCAAGTGGCTTCTGGGAATTATGACTACTTGCTAATAATAACACTGTCTCTGAGGTACCCACCGAACTTTGAGGTCGACAGAACAGAGAAGCGTAAAAGCATAAAACTTCTTTCCATTCTATGGAAGAGGACAGCTGTGCTGTAAGCCGGGTCAGCAACTTGCTGTGACTCGTCTTCTTTTTAGTTGTCTGCCTCTTGTCACCTGAAGAAGGAAGAAAGAAATACTGCAGGTTTGGAAATCTGCCTCCTTGTCGAGTGACCCACACACTAGACCACACCGTCTCTATTGAGACGGTAGACTACCTCGGCAGGTTAGCACAGAGCAGAAAGGGTAACATCTGTGGCATCAGGCCCTGTCCAGGTGTACACCTGCCTTGCCTCGTATCTGGGGTCCTGGGAGAGTTGTTTTGAAGGAGTTTTTTATATGCTGGTGGAAGAATCAGTACTGAATGACTGCCATTCGTTAGTCAGCTATAATTAACAGAGACAGCCATTGTGCTATGCTGGCTACCAACTCTGCATAAAAGGTTGGACTTGGCTGGGCTCGGTGGCTCATGCCTGTAATCTAAGCACTTTGGAAAGCCAAGGTGGGTGGATCACCTGAGGTCAGGAGTTTGAGACCAGGCTGACCAGCATGGAGGAAACCCCATCTTTACTAAAAATACAAAATTAGCCAAGCGTGGTGGCACATGCCTGTAATCCCAGCTACTCGGGAGGCTGAGGCAGGAGAATTGCTTGAACCCGGGAGGCGGAGGTTGCGGTGAGCCAAGATTTCACCATTGCACTCCAGCCTGGGCAACAAGAGCAAAACGGCGTCTCAAAAATAAATAAATAAATAAAAGGTTGGACTTGATAACATTTAAGGAAGGGCCTTTCCAACCTAAGGGGGCTACAATTTTAGAACTTGCTCCGTGGACTCTTCACGTTAATTGAGATAGTTCATTAGAAACTGTTAAGTCCAGCAGGGTTCTACTTCTGGGTTTTTGTGTATTTGTTTTGTTTTTGTTGATTTTACAGAAGCCAAACCCACCTAACTGCCACAGCCTCTAGTCCATTCTGTGTTCCTGATTCTGTTGTTTTTACACTGCAACTATTTTCCTCATGGCCTGAGATGTTCCCCTATGTCAACAGTTCTATCTCACAAAGGTGTTTTGTGGCTCTGATATGACTCAAGCGGTAAAGAGAAAAAGAATAGTATTGAACAGAGAGGTTTAAGGTAGACATTGTGGCCATTGTTTTTTTTTTTTGAGATGGAGTCTTGCTCTGTCACCCAGGCTGGAGTGCAGTGGCGCGATCCTAGCTCACTGAAACCTTTACCTCCTGGGTTCAAGCAATTCTCCTGCCTCAGCCTCCTGAGTAGCTCAGATTACAGGTATTCACCACCACGCCCAGCTAATTTTGGTATTTTTAGTAGAGTCGGGGTTTCCCCATGTTGGTCAGGCTGGTCTCGAACTCCTGACCTCGTGATCCACCCGCCTTGGCCTCCCAGAGTGCTGGGATTACAGGTGTGAGCCACAGTGCCCAGCCCTGAGGCCAATTTTTTTTTTTGTGGGAGAAGTTTGAGATGCTGGATTGCATCCTGAAACTGGGCTTGGATTATGCCCTCTGATCTTTCCTGAGCCTTTGAAGCACAGGTTTTCCTGGAGGTAACAAACTGGGCAGTTGGCCCCTTAAAATCCTTTTCTAATCCTCTGATTTTATGTATGAACATTCTAAAAATAGAACCATGCTGGGGTGGGGGGTGTGGAGAGTGAAGAGAAAGATCATGAAAATAAAAGAAAAAAGTAGAAGAAGCAGGCTCAGGGTGTGGGTAGAAGTTGAGAGAAGCCCAATGTGTTGGGAAAAGAAGGAGAAAAAGTAAGAGAACTGCATTGCAACATGTTAAGAGATTAGGGTGCTTTTTTTTTTTTTTTTTTGAGACAGAGTCTTGCCTCAGTCTCCTGAGTAGCTGGGACTACAGGCGTGCATCACCACGCCCAGCTGATTTTTGTATTTTTAGTAGAGACGGGGTTTCACCTTGTTGGCCAGGCTGGTCTTGACCTCCTGACCTCAGGTGATCCTCCCACTTTGGCCTCCCAAAGTGCTAGGATTACAAGCATGAGCCACTGCGCACAGTCCAGATAACACTCTTTAAAAACAAAATATTTACAGATGAATCCATTAGTAAATGTGTGAATCATCCTATCCAGCCCCATTTTACATGTGGGGAGAGTGAGCTGTAATATGACGTCCCTATTGCCAGTTGGCATCAAGGGAGGCGCTAGGGTTGACCTTGACCAGCGTTGGAGAGAAGTCCAGTGCTGAGCGGAGGGAGAAGAACACATTTCCCCGACTGAGGATGTGTGGGCAGGAAGTGCTCTCACGACGCGGCTTCGCAGCTCGGGATGAGAATGGGCAGGGCTGAGACCTTGCATCTTCCTTCCCTGGCCCTACCTCAGAGCCCCAGGCCCAGAGTGACTGAGGTGGCAGAAGGGAGCTGGGCACTGCAAAGAGCCTCATGCGTTTTCTTTCCTTTCCTCAGTGGTGGGAGGAGAACCAAATCCTATCATAAAACCATCCCTTCTCCTCTTGGGAGCCATGCAAAATATCTGCTGAAGTTGGAAGTTGGGCTCATGCATGGCCTTTCCTTGCTTTTACTCTTTCCTCCTTTCTCTGAGTTCCTGAGTGCAGTTTCCAGAAGTTTCTCTCCTCATTTGAGAAAATGGAGTCTGGGAATGGATGGGACTTCTCGCCAAGTCGGTCGGAGGCAGGATGGATTTCCTGCAGATGACCTACCTTTGCAACTATCTGACAGATTTCCCTAAATGTCCTTTTCTTTCCTCTTTGGGGGAAGATGGGAATTTGCATTGATTAGGTTGGTACAAAGGCAATTGAGGTTTTTGCCATTAAAAGTATAAGCAAAACAGCAAATGCTTTTGCTCCAACCTAATATTTTGTCTCTCCCTCTGCCCTAGTCTCTGCTCACAAACATCTCAGAAGGGACCCTCGAGCTGAAGTCCTCCAAAATGTCACAGAAGTGTGGCTCCCAGCTCCCACTCTGTTTCTGTCTGTGCTCCCCGTTTACTGATGAGTCCATTAGCAAATATGTGAATCGTCCTATCCAGCCCTATTTTACATGTGGGGAAAGTGAGCTGTAATATGACTGACTTGCCCATATTCCTATTGCCAGTTGATATCAAGGGAAGCACTAGGGTTGACCTTGACCGGCGTTGGAGAGAAGTCCAATGCTGAGCGGAGGAAGAAGGGCACATTTCCCCGACCGAGGATGTGTGGGCAGAAAGTGCAATCAGGACGCAGCTTCGCAGCTCAGGAAAGAGACTGAGAGCGGGCAGGGCTGTGTGACCCACAGCCGTGTGGCCTCATCACAGAAAACAGCCAAGTGAAGGGGGCTCAGCACATTCAAGTAAGCTTTCTCTCTTGAATTCTTATTTTCCCCCTTAGGAAGCTGGGCCTCTTTTAATCACTGGAAAATAGGAAGAAACTTTGTGCTTCCTCTTCCCTACTAAGAAACGACTGATGAACGGTAGTACAAATAGGCCTCTCTGTTCTGAAGAGACAGAGAAACAAAAAATCATACTGCCTAGGCAAGACAAGTGCAAGTGTGCAGAGACCTAGCCCAGCATCCGTCTCTGGGAAGGCCTGCCAGGAGCTTTTATATAAGCTATAGTGAGCTCATGCATTTGATCAGCAGATCCTGGGTTTCAGGGCCAGGGGTTAGGCTGGAGGAGGGAGCTTAGAAGAGATTGTGTTCTTCCAGAGAGGGGGCGATCTGGGAAGAAAACATGTTCCTACACTCAGAATGATGGAAGCAATTTTCATTTCTGTGCCAGTCAACATAGACTTCCATTTCTCATGGTGTCACTGTCAGGAGAAGAGAAGGTGATGCTTCGTGTTATGAACTCTATGGTGTGAGGAAAGGGGTGGTGAAGGGAGGGATGGTGTTTAATGATTCAAAGGTGGGTAGATGTGCGGTTGGGGTATGGATAAGAAAGCTTTCCTCTTGATGTATAGGAAGTCAGGTAGGTGCCCATTTAGCTCCACCGTGCACAGGCTGGGAATCTATCAGGCCTTGGTTTCTAGTTATTGCCTCTGCCTTAGGCTGTGCTTAAAAGGGAAAACTCATTTCATTCATTGACTGAGACCGGCTGAATATTCTGGCACCTGCTGTCACTCACTTTGCCTGCTTTTCCTTTGTTTGGCAGAATCACTGAGCTGGTAGACCTTTGCAAGCAAACTCACCACCCACCTTGCCCACCATCTTGTCCAAAATACGTGCAGCCAGCCCACCCTGATCCTGGCAGCTAAGCACAGAACAAGTGGAATGATACCTGCTTTCCTTACATTTTGCCCATTGAAAATTCTCTCTGACCCTGCGTAAATGAGCTGACGATTTTCAACCAGGCTTCCCAGATGCTCTCTCGGGGGTTGACACACTTCCAGCTCAGTCCTGCCCTAGTGAGGGGGAGCATCTGTACATCACAGCAGCCCACCCACTCGCTGAGTCTAGCTTCCTATTTTTCACGTGATGGGGCAATAACTGTAACTGTTTTTTAGCCAATAAATAAATCTGCAGACATGATGGTCTATTGTTTTACCTGTTCAAAATAATACTGTGCCCAGCCACTCTGTAACTACTAATGCTTTGAACAGTTATTTCAGAATTAAGAACATGCATTTTTCAGGTGAATTTCTTTCTTTTTTCTTTTTTTCTTTGAGATGGAGTTTTGCTCTCAGGTTGGAGTGCAGTGGCGTGATCTTGGCTTACTGCAACCTCCGCCTCCCGGGTTCAAGCAATTCTCCTGCCTCAGCCTCCCGAGTAGCTGGGATTATAGGTGCCTGCCACCATGCCTGGCTAATTTTTTTTTTTAATTAGAGATGAGGGTTTTACTATCTTGGGCCAGGCTGGTCTTGAACCCCTGACCTTAGATGATCCACCTGCCTCAGCCTCCCAAAGTGCTGGGATTACAGGCGTGAGGCACCATGCTCAGGTGAATTTCTAACTCCTCCAAGTGTTTTGCATTTTCTCTCTGGCATCATTAGTGCTTATAACACTTCCCAATTTAGTGTCTTTGGAGAATTTAGTTCATGGACTGTTTGCTTTCCTATTTCCAGAAGAATCGGGAATGTTTCAAATACAGCTAAGACCATCTTTGGTTCCACCCAGCACTTTCTCCTCACGAGCGATGATAATGTCCTGATTAATTTGTATTTGGGAACAACTGGGCTTAGTTAGTTCAGAAACAACAGAACTCATATGCACCATACCTCAAAAGCCTCCTTCAGCAATACAGATGATACACACAGTCTTTAACACTTAAGAAAGAGTCTTGCATGATGATGTATACTTAAGTATTCTGGTGTGAGATGTCATGATACCTATAACTTACTTAAAAAAAAAAAATAGCCAGGTGTGGCGGCTCACTCCTATAACTCTAGCACTTTGGGAGGCTGAGGCGGGTGGATCACCTGAGGTCAGGAGTTCGAGACCAGCCTGACCAACATGGAGAAATCCCATCTCTACTAAAATTACAAAATTAGCTGGGTGTGGTGGCACGTGCCTGTAATCCCAGCTACTTGGGAGGCTGAGGCAGGAGAATTGCTTGAACCTGGTAGTCGGAGGTGCAGTGAGCCGAGATTGCGCTATTGCACTCCAGCCTGGGCAACAAGAGTAAAACTCTGTCTCAAAAGAAAAAGAAAAAGAAAAAAAAAATTCAGCAGAAAAAGATGAAACAGGGCAAAATGTTATCAGTTGTTAAGTCTAAGTCATGGGTACAGGTTGCTCATTATACTCATGGTTGTACTTTTTGTATGTTTGAGCATTTTCATAAAAGAAATTATTCCCAGATGTTCTAATTTCACGAGGCATATTTAACCTGTGGAGGCTTCGGCAGGTGGACGGGGAGCAGATGGAAGGCAGGAATTGCTTAGTTCTTCTAGGTCTATTATCATTACCTTAATTCCTGGTGGTAGCAGAGTATGACAATAGCAAACCCAAACAGCAGTTCAGTGACACCTCCGTTATCAACACCTTCCAGGCAAGTATGGTTCTCTGAGTTAAAAGATCTGGTTCTCAATCCCTTTAGCTCAAGGATGTTGGGGAGAGAGGAAATATTCACCTGGAACGCTTTTCTTTTATTGAAGATCATGCCATTTTCTGGTAACCAATTGGTACCAGTTTTCTTAAAAAAAAATACAAAAGACAAAGAAAAGTTCATTAATTACTTCAAAAGTACTGTTGTTTAGTCCCTCAACAGAAAGTGCAAACTTTCTGGAATCTTCTTCCAGATTGCCAGTTATATTGTGGGGTTTTAAAGTTCATTTCATGTCCTATTATCTAGGGTAAAAATACATTATTATTTTCATTATTCCTCACCTTGTAATTCCTCCTAAGATTTCATTTTAAAAAGATTTTTGCTTTTTGGAGAGTAAAAATGCTCTTTTTTTTTTGCATTACTCCAGGCAGTATTTTTTATCCCGAATGATGATTCACCCGAAAGGTTTTTAAAAGGCCACTTCAACTCTCTACTCCACCTTTTGATACGTTACTAAATTCTGATTATTTGACTACCTGACCTTATTTCTTTTGCCCCTGATCTTTAGTATGGTCTGTGCATATCTTTAAGATGCTCTTTAATACTACGTGAATACTGTGAGCTGGCTGAGTTTTCACCAGGTGTCCACTGTCGTCCATCTTGTCTCAAGCAGTGCCTTAGGATATAACCCAGCTGGTGCCTGGGAGCGAGGACCTGGGGAGGTAGGAGGAGGTTGAGATGGGCCTCCTGCTGCTCAGGGCTGCTGCTTGTCAGTGTGCCCCTGCACCCAGACCTGTGAATGCTATTTTCCGTTCCAGCTCTGTGGAAGAGGGAGGAGAGGGACTTGGGTTTCCAGTTTGAGAAGGGAGTAAGTCATACATAGGGGATTCGTTTCAGGGTAGTAAATCCCTGTCCATTCCTGAGGCTCAGAGGAATTGGTAATGTTACTGCAGGCACAAACTTGGACTTTGAAGGCAGACGCTGACAGATCTGAACCTGGATCTGTCGCTATGAGATTTGCTCTGTTTCTCAGTTTTCCTCACTTGTCAAATAGAGAACCATAGAGCAGCAAGTAGCTTCATAAGGTTTTTCTGAAGTTCAAAAGTGGTCATAAAAATAGTAGGCTTTGGACTAGATAAATGATAGTTGTTATTTAATAATAATTTCATTAATACCTGGGCATTTCTATCTTACCATTTACTTGACTTTACGCTCTAAAAAGTGTTTTTTGAGGATTTCTCAGTTCTTCCTTCTATTTTTGGACTGTAATGTTCATGCCCACCTCCCTTGCCCAAATCAATCTGCCAAAAAATCTAGTTCTCTATCTCATCTTATGAATCTGTATCTTATTATGCTGATCTCTTATTGCGTTGTAACTCTACTTCTGTGCTGCCCTTTTATTCTTTGTCAATTCTGACCTTATCTCTAAGAAGTGAATTGCAAATATTTCTGTCTTTCTGTCCAAGTTGAATTTCATATTTTCTGAATCATGTAGCTGCCCTCCATGTGACCTAGAAAGCCCTTTGATGATCCATATTTAGCCGTATCCATCACTCAACAGATGTCTGGGTAGTTAAAGGCCCCCATGAGCTCCCTCTACATCCTGTGGTTTCAAGTTCCTGAGTTGTTAGTTAAAAAGCTTTCATCCCCCCTGCCCCCCACCCCATCCAGAGTAGAAGGACAGATACCCACTTCAGCTATTCATTCATTTATTCATTTAACAAGTATTTAGTCATTATCTACGGCATGCTTGATACTGGGTTAGATGTTATCCTCTTTGTTCCAAATTGCATTTTCTTAATCTGACCCATTTTTTAGAGTAGTCCTCCAGGTTTTCTGATGATTTCTCTAGAATCAGCATTGAGCATCCAATTAAACCATCTCTTCTACCTGCAGGGTTTCCTGACCCCTGGGAGACTTGGAGGCCCAATCGTAAGCTCTGATGCCTTGCTATAATGAACCTGCTGTTCCATGCACAGATTTCAGACTCACAAAGGTTCACCACAGCTCTGTCTAGGGGAGTTTAGTTCGTGGATGACGCTGCAGGGTTCCGCTTGTCGTCCTGCACCTTGGACATGAAGAATGAAGTAGTAGCAAGGGTAGAATGCCTCGCAAATTAAGCAGCTAATTGCCAAAACCCCTTGGTTTTCTGTGTCCCTGGTTTCCCACAGAGATGCCTATGAGGAAAGATGCTTCTCTGCTTTTTGAGCTCTCTGGATCTTCCCATTAGATAGCATCTCTTGGCATCTGAAAGGCAGCTTGCCATTCTGTTCTCCTGTGGAACACAGATGGCCCAGCCCACGCCTATCACTAATGAGGAATGCATACAGAGCTTCCTTGCTGGAGGCTCCCTTCGGCAACCCCAGTGCTCCTTCCCTCTGCTGGCCAGTCACTGTTGACCATGGCATTTAAATCTGAGAAGGCTGTTTGCTGCTCTCCCACTCACAGAGCTGAACAAAAACATCTATTAGGTGTAGGTCCTGGGAAATGAGTTGCATTCAGCTAGAACACGAGGACATTGAGGATTAAGGAAGGGATGGCTGCCGAGTCAGTTGCCAGGGTTTTGGGATCCAGCTGTCCATGGAGGCTGTTGAGTTTAAATATGAACAAGCACTGGAAGTTCTTCAGGAGGAACATGATTAGATGGCTATACAGAGGTCGAACAGATGGGATATCAATTTGTCAATGCCATATTATTTCAAGTAGAACGCTAGCATGGTGGCAAACAATTAGAATAGAATGTGAAAGGCACTAAATTAGTGGAAAAAGCATAGCTTTTCTTTTCTTTTTTTTTGAGATGGGAGTTTCTTTTGTCACTCAGGCTGGAGTGCAGTGGCACTATCTTGGCTTACTGCAACCTCCACCTCCTGGGTTTAAGCGATTCTACTGCCCCAGCCTCCCGAGTTGCTGGAATTACAGGCATGCGCCACCATGCCCGGCTAATTTTGTATTTTTAGTAGGGATGGGGTTTCACCATGTTGGCCAGGCTGGTCTCGAACTCCTGAACTGACGTGATCCACCCACCTTGGCCTCCCAAAGTGCTGGGAGACCCGGCAGAGCAGAGATTTTCATATGAGACAGACCCGTGTCAAGTCCTAGTTCTATCACTTGCTATCTGTTGGACTAAGGACTTCACCTTTCTATGCGTGGATTTCTGTATCTGTAAAAAAAAGTACAATGCTGATATCATAGGCTGTTCTGAAAGATCAAAAGGGAAAGCACATGCAAAGACCTTGACACCGTGCCTGGTACCTACTAAGCAATGAATGGGAATTTCCTTTCTTACCTTCCTTTCCTGTTTTCTCTTTATAGCAGAAAGTTGAAAGATGGACTCCAATATGGTAGAACCAAGTTGAGCTAAAATCAATGACTCCATATGAAAGTTTATACAATTCTGCTCTCTGGTTTTATTTAAAACTTGATTGAATTAGAGATGTAGGATAGTTTCTTTTTCCTTGTTATTGCAAGTCTGATACAGATTTGATATTTATGACTAGAAGTTCCAAACTGCTAATAGGGACCCCTAGTAGAAAGGCAAAATCTGTTTGATCCATTAAGGAATGAGTCTCCAGTATAACCCATTCCTTAATGCCTCAAGTAGAACCCATTCCTCAACTAGTGAGTCTCTGAGAATCAATTTCACCTGTTGATAGTGCCATGTCTCCAGTATAACCCATTCCTTAAACTCTCAGAGCTACCAAGGAGCAATCACAACCATCATCAGCGACCCTCGAGGGTGCCACTGAGTCAGGGCACTCCTGCCATGTATAAGACTGGTCTAAATGGTTGGTACTCCCTGATCCAGAACTTGCTCTTGGAGTCATTTTTCATTCTTTCAGAAAATAAGGGACACCAAGAAATGCTGTTCAAAAGGAATTAATAGATTTACCAATTTAACGTTAATGCCTCCAAAAACAGTTTAAATAGCTTTGGGGGCAAGGTAGATTAGTTACTGTTTGTTTCTCATCCAACCAGGTCAAAGCTTTTTCCTGTAAGCGCAGGGGCACGTTCATTCCCACACGTGGCAGCCCTTTCCATATGAGAGCAGCTCCAGGAGCAGGTATTAAATGGAATAGAAGTTAACCTGTCTACGACTATGTTTTTCAGACCTGATTCTGTTCTCTGGAGTTGCACAGATGAAGTCTAGTTCTCTGGAGTTACACAGATGAAGGGCCTAGATCATTGATTCTCGATTGAAGATGTGTAGAGGGAAACAATAAAAATAGACAATCTCATAAAGAAACAAGAAAAAGAGTCTTAGAATGGAGACTTTGGCTGGGCATGGTGGCTCACGCCTGTAATCCCAACACTTTGGGAGGCCAAGGTGGGTGGATCACCTGAGGTCAGGAGCTCGAGACCAGCCTGGCCAACATGGTGAAACCCTGTCTCTACTAAAAAATACAAAAATTAGCCAGGTGTGGTGGTGCACACATGTAGTCCAGCTACTCAGGAGGCTGAGGCAGGACAATCGCTTGAACTCGGGAGGCAGTTAGCCAAGATTGTGGCGTTACACTTCAGCCTGGGCAACAAGAGCAAAACTCCATCTCAAAAAAAAAAAATCAATCAATAAAAAGTGGAGACTTCTTGTCTGAGAAAAATAACTTTTTGGTATATGATTGTAGAGGATGGAGTTTCCACTTCCACTGTGAAGAACAACAACAAAATAAATGGTGGGCTTAAGGCAGTGTTTTCTAATCTACAGATGTTGACAAATAAAGGACTCTCTGGTTCTTTACTGGGAGTTCTCAGAGACTCTCTATGTACCTCCGGAAGAGATTTAGCACTTGACCACAGAACTCTTTTTTTATGGCACATCTGATGGATACTAGTGTTTTCGGAGACACATTTGAGGAAGTTATGGTTTCAGATATGCTGTGGGGACTCAGACTGGACATTTGAAATAATTTCCTGATTGATTAGTGTTAGATCCTGGAGCTGGTGGCCAAGGGAGACTGTGAAGTTTCCTTCCTTGGAAGGTTGGTAGACTTCCTCCTTCCCCCAACACCCACTCTTTTAATATTAGCATTATACACCCACCTGCCTGGGAGTGTCAAGGTGTAGGCCTGATATATAGGGGATCTCAGCATCTAGATCCTTCCCATCCCCATGATTCTATTTTTATGGATCTCAATTGTGGTAGCATTGCACGGAAGGCACAGCTTAGCTGGGACAGGAGGGAACTGAGAGTTTTGGCCAAGAGAAGAGGGGGCTAGAGATGGGAAAAGTTGATGCAATTATTTTTGGCAGGAGTTGGAACCAAAGCAGCAGAAGAGAGTAAGTTTTAAGACTCTCTGGCAAAGTAACTTCCTAATCTGTCACTGAGTATGTGTAAAAAAGTGATTAGTGGGTCTCTATATTTATCATGATTACTCACAAATATGTAATTTACATAATATATACAGCACATTAAGTACTATGTCACCTTATATAATGTGCATATGTATAATGTATATGCATGTTATGTAACGCCAGTCTGGAGGCTCTTCCAGGTTCTGCCAAGTATTTCCTAATTTATTTGGCAATTTTAGCGTATCTTTTCCATCTGTGGAAAGAACTCTCTTGAGAGGGGCTAGTCTCTGACCTGAATATAATCATCCTACTAGGTCTATCTCCACTCTCAACTCACTGGGGAAACCCCACAAAGACTAAGCCATAATGAGACACAATTCCTAGCCCATCGGTTTAGGGACAACACAGTGTACTAAAGAGTTCCTGCTTTATGGTTTTATTGCTATTGGGGCATACGGGGGGCAGATGAGAACATGTCTGTAGCGTGGCCAGAATCAGAATAAGAAATAAGGGACTAGGTTCTCCCCTGACTAACCATGTGGCCGTGAGAAGTCACTAAACCTCATTAAGCCTTTGTCTCCTCATTAAGATTGAGACAATACCTTCTCTGCTAACTTCAGAGGTTGCTATGAGGGTCACTATGATGAGGAACTCCACAATAAGAAACCACAGTCATAGTGTTTAAAGGATGATTTGCAAGGCACGATGAAACAACACAAGATTTACTAAGGTTACCAAACTGGAAGTGTAATTCCACCGAAGTTTGTTATACTCTATGCCTCTAGGAAGGACTTGGGATGTTTCTCAAGCAACATTGCAAGTTCCTGTGCACTAGGGTACAGCAGGTACAGGCCATTTCTGCACAGTTTCTTCATAAGACTTGTGAGTCTCTGAGAATCAATTTCTGCTGTTGATAGTACCATATCTCAGCAGCCTCAGTCTTGGGGGATCATGGCTGAAACACATGTACAAACTTCTGTGAAAGGTGAACCTGCCTGTTTCAGAATCAAGTGGCTTCCAAGATAGTACCTGTAGTAATTCTGGAGCTTGTTGGCCCCATCACCAAGGATCCCATCATGAAAGATATTCTTCAGGTGGCCTGGTTCTCTCTCCCCTTACTCAGCATTCTGCACTGTTACGTTGAGCAGAATGGTCCTAGATCTTGATCCTAGATGGTCCTTCACAGTTAAGCGCCATTTGTACCCACAATCTTAATATTCCCTTCTTCGTCCAAAGCTCCTGCCCCATGCAAGGGGATTAGAGGCAGTTCAGTGGCGCGATATCAAGCTGGCCCAAGTTTCCACTGAGAAATCTCAGAGAGGGATGGAGGCCCAGTGAAGCTCTGCAGGGCCTTGGCCGTGGGAAGGAGGATCATGCTGGCACCTGCTGAGTGAAGTCCACTGAGCTCTGCTAAGACCCCTCCGTCCTGGCTGGCAGTATCTTCCAGAAGATGCCTCAGTCCTCCTTGCGACTCTCCACTGAGGTCATCCCTGCAGCTGCCAAGGTTGTTTCCAAACTAAGAGACTGTCATGACCACGATGAGGTGACATGTGGCGAGTTTAATCTGATGATCTGTTTAGTACCTTCAACCTCAGCCCAACTTCTTTTCCATCCAGGCCAGAGAGAACCTCTGGGATACAGCACGAGGCTCTCGTTTTCCTGTGTGGGCTTATTCCAGCCACACATGTGCTGCACATTTGTTCCTCCCTGGCAACCTGGATCCAAGTGGAATCACTTTCCAGTGACCAGAAATGACCCTCTACTGAGATGTGTGGGTTCTTTTCTCTATTAAATATCTTTGTAACGGCACCTACTTTCAAGCTGTATTAGCCAAGACACCATGGAAAAGTCTCTGAACTTTTCTGAGACTCAATCTTCTTATCTGACAAATGGGACAGTAAATCCAGCATGTCTTTCATGTTTGTTTTGAGGCTCCAGAATAGGAGTTCTCAGTCTCTTCTTTCATAATAAGGCGCTGTTTTCATTCCCCTTAACCCTTGTGATCACCTGCGGCCGGGAGCTGCGTCCTGACAATGAAATGGTGGAGTCGGGGAGTAAGAACGTTCTTTTTCTTTACCACTTTCTGTCCCATACTACCTATGTTTTATTCCAATCAGGAAAAGTCCATCAGTAAATATATATATATATATATATATGCTAAATACACACACACACACACACACACACACACACACGTAAGACCATCCCAAAGTATGACTTTGCACTCATATTCTGGGATTGGTGAGTGCAAAGAAGCAGGAGGGCGCTGTCTCCCGGTTTCCTCAGCAAAGTTCCTTCCTTCCCATCTTTTCTGCCTTCAGGAATAGTCTGCCACCAGGGCTTGGAACTCAAACAGGAAACACGCTTTGGCTTGAAAAAGAAAGAAGCTGGGGGTGGTTTTTTTTTTCCTTCCCTTTTTACACAATATTATGACACCAATTTGAAAAATAAATCCCAGTTTCTTCGCTTTCCCTCCCAGGTGTTCACACAACTAAGAAAATAAATACCACATCTAAGGTGTGCTGTGCAGGCAGCTCTGGGGGCTCTTGGAGCCACCTCTAAACAAACACACAGCCACCAGGAGAAGGCTCTGGGAAAGGAGCAAGTGCCCACTGATGGCGCAGAAACCCAAGAATGGAAATACAGCTTTCCACGGCCTTTCTGCCTCCTCAGCAGGTTCAGGGAGAAGTTGTCACTCAAAGGACGACCGAGAAACCAACGTGCGCCTGCTGAGCCCTGCCAAGGATTATGCCCTGAGAGCTAGAGGCCGTTTTGTCTCTGTACAGAGGGAGCTTTGTGCAAATTCTCTGGAACCAGAGCTCTTTCTCTTGGCCACATCCGATCTCACCATAGGCAGGAAACCTACAGCCTGTTCCTCGCGAGCGTTCCGTGAGGAAACTTACAGGGCTGGTAGAAAGAAAGAGGGATTTCTCATCAGTCTCAGAAAATTTGACTCGAGGCCTGGGGGGATGTGGAGGTCACCGCATGAACCAGCCACACCCGTCTGGGCCCTAAGTCCATTCGAAATGTTTTGTTGGCACTGGCTCTGTTAGGGGTATACCCGATGTCGAAATAGACAGAATGTATGACAAGGTGAAGTTTTCTTCTCGAAGGGTCGCTTTGCTTCCACTGGTTAGAGAAGAGTGTGTATGTGTGCGTGTATGTGTGGGTGTGTGTGAGTGTGCACGTAAATGTGTGTGTGTGTGAGTGTGCATTATAGTTTCTTGTTTTCTCTCTTGGTTTAGCTGGTGTTTGGCACACTGTTTAGTCTTTTGAACGGCTCTTCCTTCTCAACGAGAAGAAGCTGCTCTTCTGGGGAGGCCCCATCATCATGGGCGCTTGGTTCTTGTGAGTAATTTTAATCTAAAAGCAAAGAGGCAGAAATGAATTAGTGGCATGCAAATCTCAGTAGCCTAAGGGAGAGTGAGTGGCAGAGAAAGGAAAGGCCAGCTTCAGGCTGGAAGGAGCCCCATGCAGAAGGACAACTGTCCTTGAATGGCTTCAAAATTGGCAACTTGACCCTGACTGGGCCTGGAGTTTGGCACGGCTGGAAGTGAGGGGCGGAAGCACTGGGGAGAGACAGGTGTGAGCTTCCCACGTGGTGATCAGCCCACACCTGTCTTGTGTCCTTGGTATTCACAGACTCTCAGAATGTCACAGTCAGAGGAGCTCTCAGGGACTCAATCAACCCCTCCGCAGGAGCCCTTAGACTAGCCTAAGTTCACAAACAGAGCAGAAGGACAATTAGAGCCCAGTCCTTCAGATTCCCAGCTGCCAGTGCTCCTGGCCATTCCTGCCAAGGCAGTGCAGAGATGTCAACCAAGTGACCGAGGATTTGGTCTGACCTCCCACCAAGCAATGTCATGTGGAGAGTTCCCAAAGTATTTCCTTAGGTATTTCCTCTTTTCTTAGCCTTCTATGGAAGACCCTAAATTCTTTTTTTTTTAATCAGGTGGAGTCTCACTCTGTCACCCAGACTGCAGTGCAGTGGTGTGATCTCAGCTCACTGCAACCTCTGCCTTCTAGGTTCAAGCAATTCTCCCACCTCAGCCTCCCGAGTAGCTGAGATTATAGGCACACACCACCAAGCCCGGCTAGTTTTTGTATTTTTAGTAAAGACAGGATTTCACCATGTTGGTCAGGCTGGTCTCGAATTCCTGATCTCGAGATCCTCCCAAAGTACTGGGATTACAGGTGTGAGCCACTGTGCCCTTAAAACTTCTTTGAATTTTAGGCTTTATAAGTGTTTTCTCCTGTAAACTTTAAGTGAAGTGGAAGTGAAAAACACCGATGAATTCTCATTTTCTTCCCAACCTTATCCTCAGGTCATGGCTTTGAAATGCTTAATTCCTGAATGTTGCCTTGCAACCTTAATAATCTACGTTATCAGTCCACCCACAACATTTATTTATTTTCCCAAGATGGAGTCTCGCTCTGTCGCCAGGCTGGAGTGCAGTGGCATTATCTTGGCTCACTGCAACCTCTGCCCCTTGGGTTCAAGTGATTCTCTGCCTCAGCCTCTCGAGTAGCTGGGGCTACAGCTGCGCGCCACCATGTCCAGCTAATTTTTGTATTTTTAGTAGAGACGGGGTTTTACCATGTTGGCCAGGATGGTCTCGATCTCTAGACCTTGTGATCCACCTGCCTCGGGCTCCCAAAGTGCTGGGATAACAGATGTGAGCCACCACGCCCGGCCATAACATTTATTAAGCATGATAATGTTCAGAATAGGATGATGATGTGGAAACTGGAAGCACTTCGAATTCTAAGGCCTGGGTTTGAGTCCAGACACTTCCACTCCTTTGCTGTGAAAATTCAGATGAATCATTGACTCTTCAGAGCTAGCGCTTACTGAACTGTAAATGAGGAGGATAACATTTGTCTTATTTTCCTCACAAAGATCAAATAATAGATTGTCAATGAAAGCCCAGTATCAACTGTAAAATGGAAAGAACCATTAGTAAAATCCTTGGCTTGTATTGAAGGAGAAAGAGAAAGATGGATGTCAAAAGAAACAGAAGCTATGAACCCATTCTTGTGGTTTTTACCACATTGTAGGAAGTGACAGTGTAACTGCAGGGTGCTCCTGTAAGCCAGGTTTACATTTAAAGGGCTCCAGGAACTGTAATCTCAGCACTTTGGGAAGCTGAGGTGGGTGGATCACTTGAGGCCAGGAGTTTGAGACCAGCCTGGCCAACATGATGAAACCCTGTCTCTACTAAAGATAGAAAAATTAGCTGGAGGTGGTGGTGGGCACCTGTAATCCCAGATGCTTGGGAGGCTGAGGCAGGAGAATCACTTGAACCCGGGAGGCGGAAGTTGCCGTGAGCCAAGATCGTACCCTGCACTCTAGCCTGGGAGATAGAGTGAGACTCCATCTTAAAAAAGTAAAATAGAAATAAAAGGCTCCAGGAAGTGGAAGAGAAGGATGGAACCAAAAGACATTGTGGACAATTATATAACCTGGTGATAAAGGCTGAACATGACCCTTATGTTGGCTTTTACCAGCCTGGAGATCTAAAAGGGAAGAGAGTCTCTGTTTTGCGATAGTCACCAGATGAGAAAACCGAGAATACATCAACATCATTTTGTGCTGTGTGTCTTATTGTGGGTATTATGTTCATCCCAGAACTCACGGAAGTGAGGCATAGGCTGGACCCTGGACACTCGGGCAGCACTTATCTGTGGCATGCAATGTAGCATTCTTCGTGGCACGTTCCCTTGTGGTCAGCCTTCTCTCACTCCTGATCTCCCGTGCCCCATGATGGGAAGGACTTCAGCTTATTCATCATGGTACTCTCTGAGCCAGTGCAGTGCCTGTTCAGGGTACCATACGCTGTGGAAGTACTGACTGATACACCCTACCAGCCAGAAAGACAGCCTGTGCTGGCAGGGGAGGTGGCTATGCTTGAAGCAGAGGATGGCAGCTGGAGCCATTTCCTGCGGGTAGAACCTTTTTTTTTCTTTTTAGATGAGACAAGACCCTTGCTTCTCCTTTTTCTCCCTTTAGCTGAGCTATTTATTTGCTCGTTAGTACCTCCAGGGCAAAGAAGAGGAAGTAAAACTCAAATCTCTCCTGCTTCTTTTTCAGCAGTTCTGACAAAGGTCTTGATAGGGTAGGAGTTTGGAGCTCCTGGGTAACATAATATTTTGGTCAGCTTTGTGGATTCTATTACTATAGAACCGAAAGAAGTATGAAATCATATCCTCATTTCCAGTCAGAGAGATATCAGTCCCTTACCCACAAATTAGGGGCTAGCAGGTAAAATAGGTATGATCCCATTTTAGGAGGTAGTTGGCTATGGCTAAGCCTGCCTTTTCAATCCCTGATAGAGAGAAGTGATCCCACATTTCTGAAGTTAACACTCAAGCTTCTTTGGTAATTGGGCAAGTTAGGCAATTAGCTAAAGTCTCTATGATTTTCTGAAAAATTATTCACAATGGGCTGGGCACAGTGGTTCACACCTGTAATTCCAGCACTTTGGGAGGCCAAGGCGGGCAGATCATGAGGTCAAGAAATCAAGACCATCCTGGCCAATATGGTGAAACCCTGTCTCTACTAAAAATACAAAAATTAGCTGGGCGTGGTAGTGCGTGCCTATAGTCCTAGCTACTCAGGAGGCTGAGGCAGGAGAATCACTGGAACCCAGGCGGTGGAGGTTGCAGTGAGCCAAGATCACGCCACTGCACTCCAGCCTGTGCTACAGAGCCAGACTCCGTCTCAAAAAAAAAAAAAAAAAAAAAAGCAGCTTAGTGCATAGTTTTCTGCTCTGTTGCAGAGAGAACGGATACACTAGCCTCTTGCATGATAGTTCGAAATTCACAAAACTATTGTAGCATGTAATTTCCCCTTTAAAATGGAATAAAAATGTGAACTTCAGTAGGACTGGGGATTGACTTTGGGGGCTGTTTTCTGCAAATCAACACATTTTTGTTACTTCAAGAGAAGCAAGAGACTGAGGGACTTCTTCCTGAATGTTGCCTTCTCAGGGTGAGTAATTCAGACAAATGGGCAATAACCTTAAGTGTGAACATTTCCCAAACCATTTGAAAGGTGTCTGAGGGGCCAGGCACGGTGGCCCACGTCTGTAATCCCAGCACTTTGGGAAGCCAGGCAAGCAGATTGCTTGAGCACAGGAGTTTGAGACCTGCCTGAGGAACATGGTGAAACTTCGTCTCTACAAAAAATACAAAAACTAGCCACACGTGGAGGTGCATGCCTGTAGTCTCGGCTACTTGGAATGCTGAGGTGAGAGGGTCGCTTGAGCCTGGGAGGTCGAGGCAGCAGTGAGCCGTGTTCTCACCACTGCACTCCAGCCTGGGTGGCAAAGTGAGATCTTGTCTTAACAACAACAAAACAGCAAAATAGAAAAGTGTCTGAGGTCTGCCCTAATTTTAACTGGAGATGCATGGAAGGGCACAAATCTGAAAGGTCTCAAATAGTCTCTGTGATATTTTTAAAGTTAAAGAAATAGGCCCAGCACGATGGCTCACACCTATAATCCCAGCACTTTGGGAGGCCGAGGTGGGTGGATCACGAGGTCAAGAGATCGAGAGCATCCTGGACAACATGGTTAAACCCCCGTCTCTACTAAAAATACAAAAATTAGCCGGGCGTGGTGGTGTGTACCTGTAGTCTCAGCTACTGGGGAGGCTGAGGCAGGAGAATTGCTTGAACCTGGGAGGTGGAGGTTGCAGTAAGCCAAGATTGTACCACTGCACTCCAGCCTAGGTGACAGAGCGAGACTCCATCAAAAAAAAAAAAAAGTTAAAGAAATATTCCTCCTTAAAATGAGCTTAACAGAGGAGGGAAGCTTTGCATTGTCTTTCAGGTCTTAGCTGTTTCTGGGCTCTCCAAGATCCTAGAATGCTCTGCTTCATGGCAGTGTTTCCTGCCATCAGAGGCCTTCAAATGTAACTGGACAAGGCCGGGCACAATGGCTCTCACTTGTAATCCTGGCACTTTGGGAGGCCGAGGTGGGGGGATCACCTGAGGTCAGGAGTTCAAGACCAGCCTCACCAACACAGTGAAACCCTGTCTCTACTAAAAAATACAAAAATTAGCCAGGTGTGGTGGCACATGCCTGTAATCCCAGCTACTTGGGAGGCTGAGGCAGGAGAATTGCTTGAACTAGGGAGGCAGATGTTGTAGTGACCCGAGATCATGCCATTGCGCTCCAGCCCGCGTGACAGAGGGAGACTCCATCTCAAACAAAACAAAACAAAACAAAAGAATGTAACTGGACAATCAGGTTTTGCAAAGGGTGGGGAAGAAGTGTGGATTTACTGAGGAGCTGCGAAATTCAACTGGATCATTGGTTCTCAAAGTGTGACTCATAGGCCAGCAGCATCAGCATCACCTTGGAACCTGATAGAAATGAAAACTCTCTGACATCCAGACTTACTGAATCAGAAACTCTGGGATGTGGCCCAGCAATCTGTGTTTCACAACCCCTTCAGGTTACTTAGATGCGTACTCAAGTTTGAGAATCACAGGACTACATAACTGGGATCATCTTCGACTTTGAGATTCTGCTATCATCTAACTCTGGGAGAAGATTCTGGATTCTGAGGCTCAAATTATGCCACCTAATTGTTATGGTGAAGCATGAGAGATCATCTTCCAGTGTTACAATCATGAGACAAGTTTTCTTAATAAATATATTTTATATATATATACATATATATATATACACATGTATAACCAAATATGGGCTCATTTTTAAGAATTTAGAAAATATAGGCTAGGCATGGTGGCTCACGCCTGTAATCCCAGCACATTGGGAGGCTAAGGCAGGTGGATCACTAGGTCAGGAGGTCAAGACCATCCTGACCAACATGGTGAAACCCCGTCTCTACTAAAATACAAAAAGTTAGCCAGGTGGCATGGCGCGCCTATAGTTCCAGCTATTCAGGAGGCTGAGGCAAGGGGAATCACTTGAACCAGGGAGGGGGAGGTTGCAGTGAGCCGAGATTGCGCCACTGCACTCCAGCCTGGCGACAGAGCAAAACTCCGTCTCAAATAAATAAATAAATAAATTTAGAAAATACAGAAAAAAATGTAAGGATCACATAGAGGTAGCAACTGTTAACGTTTTGATATATTGCTTCCAGTTTGTTTTCATGCTTATGTTTTTAGTTCATTGAAATCACCAAATCACCTTCTTAATCTGCCACTTTCATTTAACATTTTTTCGTTAGTCATTAAATATTTATTAAATATGGTTTCCAATGGCTGAGAATGATTCCATTTGCTGAATCTCACATAGCTTATTGGAGCCTTTCCCTAAACATTGGTCTTTTAAAGGAAATTTCCAACTTTTTGCTATGATGAATAATGTAGACGTGACGTTCTTCTACATCAATCTCTCTGTATTTCTGGTAATCTGTATTTTACTTAGAATAAATTCCTAGAAGTATACGAACAATTTTTAAAAGTGAAAATAAATGAACTAAATCAATGTATATTAATATTTATAACAGTTCTTGATGCATGGGTCTAGAGGCTTTTCAGAATGGCTATAACCATTGATACTCTTTCCTTACTGTATGGGTGTCCTGGTCTCTGCGTATCCTTGACAGCAATGAATATTTAGACAAACAAAAAAGCTGTGCTAATTAGTAAGTGAAACATGGCATAGCTTTCTCTCTGTTTTAATTTGAAAATCTTTTCTTCCTTTTTAGAAAACTTGTGGGCCAGGTGTGGTGGCTCACGCCTGTAATCCTAGAACTTTGGGAGGCTGAGGCGGGCGGATCACAAGGTCAGGAGATCAAGACCATCTCGGCCAACATGGTGAAGCCCCGTCTCTACTAAAAATACAAAAATTAGCCAGGCATGGTGGCGTGCGCCTGTAGTCCCAGCTACTCGGGAGGCTGAGGTAGGAGAATAGCTTGAACCAGGGAGGCAGAGGCTGCAGTGAACCGAGATTGCACCACTGCACTCCAGCCTGGGTGACAGATTGAGACTCTGTCTCAAAGAAAAACAAACAAAAACAAACTTTTCCAAATAATTATATTTCCTTTCTGCTTCAAGTATATTGCATTGACTAAAATTTCCAATGTTAAAAATACATGTCATGTTCATAATTTTAATGAGAATTCCGATAGTGTTTTACTATTAAGTAAAATACTAGCTATTGGTTTAACATATATTTAACAAAGGTATTGATTAGTGGGGGAGAATCTTTCTGATCTTAGTTTTCAGGAGTTTTTATCTTGAAAACTCAGAAATGTTGAATGTCATTGAATACTTTTGGGTTGTCTATTTTATCATGTCATTTTTCTATTTAATATTAGAAGACTTTCTTTCATTCCTTTGATATGCTCAGAGAGGTGAATAATTCTTTTAATATACTGTTCAATTCTGCCTACCAATACTTTTTTTTTTTTGAGACAGAGTCTCACTCTGTTGTGAGACTGGAGTGCAGTGGCGTGATCTCGGCTCACTGCAACTTCCACCTCCTGGGTTCAAGTGATTATCCTGCCTCAGCCTCCCGAGTACCTGGGACTACAGGTGCCCACCACCATGCCCGGCTAATTTTTTCTGTATTTTTAGTAGAGACAGGGTTTCACCGTGTTAGCCAGGATGGTCTCGATCTCCTGACCTTGTGATCCGCCTGCCTTGGCCTCCCAAAGTGCTGGGAATATAGGAGTGAGCCACAGTGCCCAGCCTCTACCTACCAATACTTTTAACTAGAATTCTTATGTCATATTTATATTTGGAATTGGTCTGTAGTTTTCTATTTTTAAATGTAATTTTGTTAGGTTATTGCATGTCTTCATTTCATAAAATGGATTGAGTAGCTTTCCATATTTGTCTATACTATGAAACAGTTTACCTAAACATGTGTTTCCTAGTATTATGGAAGAGCTCACCAATAAGGCCATCTGTTTTAAGATCATTTAGTATGTAATTCTTTGAAATACTTTTGTTTCATTAATGGTTACCAGGCTTTTCACTCATCTTCTTAAGATGTTCAAGCTCATTAGAATCAAGATGACTATATATATTGTTTTATAATTTTTTTTTTCAAGACAGAGTCTCACTCCATCACCCAGGCTGGATTGCAGTGGCATGATCTTGGCTCACTGCAACCTCTGGGTTCAAGCGACTCTCATACCTCAGCCTCCTGAGTAGCTGGAATTAAAGGCATGCACCACCACACTTGGCTAATTTTTGTAATTTTAGTACAGATGGGGTTTGCCATGTTGGCCAGGCTGGTCTCAAGCTTCTGACCTCAAGTAATCCTCGTACCTCAACCTCCCAAAGTGCTGGGATTACAGGTGTGAGCCACCGTGCCCTGCCTATTCTATAATTTTTTAACTGGAGCCTTCTTATTTTTGTAATTTTTTGAGTAATCAACCATGGTGGCTTTGATCTCCTCATGAAACTCTTGTTCTTTAGGAGAATTTTTAAGTCTCTGAGTGACTACATTTTGTTTGTTTATTAACTTAATCTTCTATTAGTAATTTCTAGTTTTATTGCTTTGTGGTCAAAGAAAATGACCTTTATAATTTCTGCAACTGGATTTTATGGAGTTTTTTCCCTTGTAAACTGGTTTGTGATCTATTTTAGTAAATACGAATACTTGAACAAATATGATATTTAATTTCTTTATGAGTTATAGAGAGTTATTTCATCCAAGCATTTATTTTTTTGCTACTTAACTTCAAAACTGGAAAGAAATATTTTAAAGCTTCTCAATATCTGTTTTTTTCTATATCGACCTTTTCTCAGAATATATATTGATATTATTTTTTCACAGTATATATTTTATTTTTTCAGAGTATAATATATTGATATTATTTTTCACAGTATATATTTTATTTTTTCAAAGTATAATATATTGACAGTATTTTTTCACATATTTTTATTCTGTTATTAAATATCTAACATTTTATGACCACCATATCTCATAATTGAGTGTACTTTTTATCAAATAAAAAATGCCTTAACTTATTCTGCTTTATGCTTTTGGCACAAGGGAAGGTTAGTTTGCCTAAAATTAGCATAATTAACATTACAATTTCTTCCTTTTAATTTCTCTGTGCCTGATAAAGGATAAAATAAGAAGATATATATTATATCATATGTATATCCTTTTATTTTAGATGTATCTTTTGTAAGAAGCTTATATTTGGATTTTCATTTTTAACTCAAAACTCAATATATTGGTCTTTTAATAGGGAACTTTAACTCATGTATTTTTCTTTTCAGTATTTATATGTACATATATGTATATAGTCTTAACCTCATTCGACTTGCTTCCAAAAATTTTTAAATATTGGCTTATTTTTTGCTTTCTATTACATGCTAAATTGACAGGGTTTATATATTTTAAATTCTTCCAGATTTGAAAGAATGGAATGGAAATAGGTGTGTGCCCTATTTTTAGTTTCACTAGTGATTATCTACCTATTAAAATTATCTTCTGATTTATATGTTTTATCATCAGAGTGAAGAGAGACAATGAGAAACTTCATATTTCTTTACAATTCCTTCCTCAGGGTCTCCCGCATGTTTTTGGCCTTTGTTAATATAATCTTGGGTTTGGGATACAGGTTATCAATGTTTACATGATATGTCTTCTCTTTCAAAGAATGATTTTTGCCATTTGCATTTAGTTGCATAACCATATTTAACAGGTTTTTGGAAACTTCATTCTAATTTCACTGGTTTCTGTTTTTACCAAAAGTTCTTTTGTGCTGTGATAGCCCATTCTTAAAAGGCTTTAATTTTGAATCACTTAGTTGGTGTGTACCTTCAAGATGTTTCAACAAGGGGTACATGAGTTTTAACCCTTGCAAATTTAAGAATGATTTTCTGTTACTTTCTGTTATGGACTAAATTCTGTCCTCCTCAAATTCATATGTTGAACCCCTAATCCCCAATGTAACTGTATTGGTATATAGGACCTTTAAGGAGGTAATTAAGGTTAAATGAGGTCACAAGGGTGGGGCCCTAACCCTTTACGACTGGTATCCTTATAAGAAGAGAAAGAGAAAACAGGAGTGTGCAAACACAAAGGAAAGGCCGTGTGAGGTTACAACAAGAAGGCGGCCGTCAGAAGTCAGGAAGAGAGGCCTCCCCAGAAACCAGCCCGTTTGGCACCTTGGTCTTGTGTTGTCAGCATCCAGAACTGTGAGAAAATAAATGTCTGTTGTTTATGCTGCCAGTCTGTGGCATTCTATTATGGCAGTCAAAGCAGACGAATGCACCTTTATATACGGATTTCTGGACCTCACACTATGAAATCATTGGTTCACAGATTTTTTCATAGTGAGTTGTAATCTCTAAAGGGTGGTATGGAGGAAGGATGGGTGTGGGCGTAAGAAGTATTTGGCTATTTCAAAAATCAGTGCTTGAATTTATAGGAACGGCAATCCAATTTTCAGCAAGCACTGAACCAGGTAGGAGAGGGTTTGATTTCTTTCAGCTTTTTTGGGGGGAGATGGAGGAGCTTGGATAGATTCTTCTCAACTCAGTTCCATCAAACGATAAATACTAGAAATTCCCTTCATCCCAACTCCAGTAAGGTGGAAAGCTATTATTTGCTATAGCATGTTTTCATCTTTTTTTCTTAGTCTTCATAAGATTGAGGTAAGATTTTTGCAGAGAAATTTCTGTTTTTGATAACCTTTGTAGAAGATGCCACCTTTTCTCAGCAGGTTCATGGAAACCCTCTCTCTAGTAGAAGACAACTTGATGTACTGAAGGGCTCGAAATAGCAGCTGATCAGAGTATCTGAATACTCCACTAGAGTGAGGGAGCTTAGAAATGCAACTTTTGTCTTGTGAAATTTGCATAGCTGCAATCTTATCGAGGGTATTACGCTCCCAGCAGAAGCCCTGAAAACCAGGACAATGATTGCTCTTCACCACAGAGTTTCTAGCTGCGTTTCTAAGGACAAACTAAGAAGAAAGGATGCATGGCTCCTGTACTAGTGCTAAAGTGAGAGGGAGAGCTAACGCATATAGTACGTGTGGGGATGGAGATATTCTAGTTTTGTTGTTCATTTGTTCAGTCCTTTATTCATCCTTCGACACATATCATTGTGCAACTATCATAAACCAGGCACTGTGCTACGTTCTGGGTGATAATGCCGTAAACAAAATAGACAGCCTGTGTGGTGGCCTGTTCAGTGGAAATTTCAAGTGGGTTATCAGGGCTGTGGGAGCACCAGGGGAGAGGCACGTCTGTGCACCACGAGGAATTTTCTCCCGGGAGCTCCAGCAGTGAGAGGAGCTACCCTACCAAATTCTAGGTAAGGTAAGTGTGTAGATTTGGCGTCCACATAACGAAGCACTTTCCAACAATGTGACTTGTTCATCAGCAGAACAATCTTCCTTTTGAGGTAGCAAATTCCTTGCCACTGGCATGATTCCAGCTGAGGCAGTTCAGGATATAGTAGATGTCTCAGAATTCACTGACTAGAACTGCAAACTCCTCAAAGTTGGTTCTATGTCTCATTCAGTTTTGTGACTGGTGCCTCACAGTATCTGGCATACAGCAGGTGTTCAGTAAGAGTCTGGCAGGTAAATGAGTGGATGGATAAATAAAGTGGAAGAGGGGTTGCACTAGAAAATTTTCTATGGTCCCTGCAACTCTGAGATTCAGTGATTCATATGAAGGCAGTGCCCCAAAGGCCTCAAAAATAAAGCTTCTCATCCCCATCTCGAAGACTGGCAAGACTCACCGTGCAACGTGGCTGCATCCAGGGCTCTCCATCCACTTGCATTGGCAGCAGCTTGTTTGTCCTGGAACCCAGAACACCAAGAGGACACAGTGAGCTTTTTTGAGCTGGAGAATCAAGGTTGTTCCCAACAGGAAAACAGAAGTAGAAAAACCTTATCTGCCCACCCAAGAGTGGTCCTCTAAGACTCTTTTGGGAAATTTGTTAAAAATAGATTTCTGAGACCACCTCAGGCAGTCTAACTTGGCAGATCTGGGGCCAGTCCCAGGGGTCTGTGTTTAATAAGCACGACAGGGGATTCTACTGCCTTGGTCCTCAGACCTCACTTTGAGAAATATGGCTATGGATGGGCAGTGAAATCCGCAGAAGTCTGGGATACAGTGGCCAGCAAACATGGCAGCACCACCACCGAGCAGATGCTCCTCAAACAATCAGCTAGAAGGCCCGCAGTACGTGTCAAAAACTCCACTCTGAAAGGGGAACTGGCCTGGTCTCTATGTTGAGTGAGAGGTTGCATCATGTCAATGAGGTAACGTCTCCAATTTATACAACATACAGCTCAGGTCTGAGTGTGTCTTGCCTTGCAATCTATTCTAACCTTAATCTTTTGGAAAAATCGCCTGAACAAGTACACTCTGGGGTTGCACGGATTGTGGACCTGGCTTACCTGGGAAAGGGGATCATCCAGGAATACTGTCCCCAGAGGTGAGGTGAAAGTGCTGCCTTCTTGCTTGAGACAAGGCTTTTCTGGCCTTGGCATATGAATTTTTTAAAAAAAGAGACAGGGTCTCACTCTGTTTCCCAGGCTGGTGTACAGTCATGTGATAATAGCTCACTGCAGCCTCAACCTCCTGGGCTCAAGCAACTTTCCCACCTCAACCTCCTGAACAGCTAGGACTACAGGTGCACATCACCACACGTGGCTAATTTTAAAATCTTTTGTAGAAGGCGGTCTTGTCATGTAGCCCCCCACTGGTCTTGAACTCCTGGCCTTAAGCAATCTTCGCTCCTTAGCTTCCCAAAGTGTTGGGATTACAGGACCATACCCCGCCATAAGTTTTCAAAGAACAGAGATAGTCTTCTGACTTCTTTCTGTAGAAGAGTTACGAATTCCTACGACATTGCCTTTGGAAGAAAAGGCAGGCTCTTTCAGAGGCCTCTGGTCTAGGTGAGCAGGGAACAGTTACCACCATGGACATAGAAGCCCTCACCTGGGTTTGGCATCTGTTCTGTTCCTGAAGTTATAAAATGGGAGGGAAAAGCTGTGTTCTGATGTCATAATTCTCTGATTGACTCTGAGGGTATTTAATAATGAAAACAATAAATCTACTAACAAGAACAAGGATAAAGAGTGACATTTTTGGTTCTTGAGGCTGAGGCTGGTATTTAGGAAATGGCACCCCCTCTGTTTCTACCTGGAAATAGAGCTACCCAATGTGAAGAAAAAGTCCTTCTCCTTATATACGGCTTCTTGGATTCCTCAAGGATGAAGATGTTATGTTCTCTGTGGTCTTCATAAGTTATGGCTTAGATGTGTTAACAGACTGGACCTACTCAGTGTTAGAGTCCTGGAGAATGGACAGGGCTCAAGAATTAATCTGGAAAACAGGGACCATATCATGACCACAGCTCAGAAGGAAAGGAGAGAAAAGATCTAGGGAACAGAAAAGACAGAAAACAAAGAGAAGGAATGAAGAAAGGGGTCAGTGGAGCAGACATTCAGCTAAGACACACTGTGGGGACCTTTCTGACGAATGCAGTGTAGTGCCAAGGGCAGAGTTTCTTTCAATGTGCTCTGATGGCGCTTGCCCAGGAGGTTCTGGGAGAAAAGAGTTCTGTGATCAAATGCCTTGGGGAAACCCAGCCTCCTGTGGACTCTGCTAGGAGATCCCCAAGGCATATTAATAGACTTGGTCCACAGTAATTCAGTGAAAAAGAAAGGAATAAAGACTTCTGAAATAATCAGGTGGGAGAAGAATCTCAGACAAAATGTGATGAGCTGCACTGATTAATCAGATCAGAGGATCCTCTCAATTAGACCTCATCTTTTCCAGGAGCCTGCAGTGGCTAACCTGTGTGGTCTGTTCCCTAGAGTTGTCATCCTCTCTGTCAACTATGCCAATTTTGCTGATGTTGATGGCTTAGCATACAAAGGTATATAGGAAATAGCATTTCTCAGGTCACTGTTTGAGAAAGAGCAGAGCAGAGTAGAGACATAGTTTTTTTTATCAGCACATGCCCTCTGGCATCCCTCTGGCATCTGGCTAACATTGTAATTTGCAAATATAAAAAGGCCAAGGAGTTGGACCTTTGGTTCTCTGGACCCCTTAATCTTATATTCCTGTTTAGAGAATTTCACCAGGTCATTTTTAACAGAACAGCAAACTGCCTGTGCTGGGTCCTCCAGTTGACATCTTACACGGGCGCATTATATCATGTTTGGGAAATGGTCTACAAAGACATTCTTTACACACATCATCAAGCTTCTGTGCTGCACTCTCCCTGCTCTAAAATCCAAAAATGGCTTCCTAGTTGTGGTCTGCAAGAATGTGTAGGAAGGTGGAGAGACGCAGAGGCTGCTGGGTGACAAAGAGGCATACCTGACGGTGACAGAGGAACACTGGGCCAGCCTCCTGCCCGCACTCTTCAGGCCGGTGTAGATCTGCCCCATCTCCATGGCTCCTTCTAGCCCCACTACTTCAAGGAGTTGGTCACTCAGGTCTGCAGGGCGAGACAGCAGAAGCAGTGCATATACATCTCTCTGTTCCTCAGACAGGTTCTGGCCAGAAAGTCTGGTCCCCAGATGCCCAATGTCTGCATCCCTTCATCTCCCCCCAAACACCTTCTGCATACTCACTCTGAATAGGGTGTTTCCTCAAAGGTCAAAAAATCTACCTTTTCATGAAGAGATGGTCAGTTTTAGTGAAAAAAGATTTTGATTCAGACATCATATGCATCCAATAAATAGGTATCAAGAAGCCTCTTCAAACGTAGAGTGACATAAATCATGAACCAGCTATTTCCGATCATTTTCAACCCCCCAGTGCAGCTAGAGACTTATTGGTTTGGAACTAGGATAGGAAGGAATGTTGATGAAGGCCATTACCCAAAGCTGGATCAAGTCTCTCTTCTCTGAATGTCTGAATCACATTTGGCCTCGCTGACAATGATGGATGGTTAATTAACCTCAAATTTGGCCTGTGGTAAGCCCCTGGTGAGCCAGCCTCCTTGGACATCCTCAGGAAAACCAGTGACCTCTTTCAGGACACCAGGTGCCTAATCTAAGCCAAGGAAAAGAAGCAACATCAGATTCCGTGAGCCCACAGTAGAAAAGGAGGCGCAGGAAGTAGGAGGTCTCACACAGCGGCAGCTGCTCCTCATTCAGAACCTAGATGAAGTCCTTTTCTTTAGCATCGCTGAGGCTTGGATGGTGTACCCCCAATTTCTTGTGAAAGCAATAGCAGGATTAATGTTTGATGTTGGGCTCAAATGTCACTTTTCCAGCACAACTTTCATGTATTTAAAACGGAAGCAAAATCAGAAGGCAGATTTTTAAAAAGCTTCCATTCTTTTGCCTACCCAGGCAAAAGTAGCTTTCTTTCTCATAAGTTGTGGCTGATCGCGAACAGCCTCTTGATATCCACAAACTAGAAAGCTGTGTCTGCGTTCATGCTTTTGCTTATTTAACAGGTGGCCTCCTGGTATAGTGTAACAGTGTTAAGATTGGCAAGGAGATATCTGAGTTTGTCTTTACTCTTGTTTAGAAGGCTAACTGTTGTTTAAAAAACAATCTCTTGGCGGATGTATTTCTAGTGAACACAGTTAAACAAACCATTGGGCTTACCACAAATGTGTCAACATTGCTAGTCTCAATTACTGATGATCACTCATGGACATCAGCTGCCAACAGATACACGGCTTGCATCAGTCTTTCTATGACAGGCACATAGCTTTTCCCCGCTACATCTATTGAAAATCACATTCTACATCTATTGAAAATCACAATCTTCATGTCTGTGAAAAGATACTATCTCCTTAAACACTCCATCTCATTTGGACTTGGAATAAAAAGCCATGAAAGGGTAATGTTTGTTTAGGAGAATGCTCCAGGCTCTCTGATGGAGTTTGGACCTAATAAACAATGAATGTCTAAACTTAATTAGCCTCCTTCTTACCAAAGAGGATTGAATAATGTTGGATGATCTAGCTCACTTTATCATTCTAATAGTGCCTGTGAAGACAACATGGGTTATGAATGTGTGTGTGTGTAAGAGAAAGAGAGACACAGAAAGCAGAGAGAGAGAGAGGAGGAGGGAGAGGAAAAGGGGGAGGAGGAGGAGGAGAGAAAGGTAAAGAGTGTGTCTAGGGGTGAGGGCGGTTGGGGGTTGATGTTGGGGTAGGAGAGAGCAGGAGAAAAGAGAAGCAGAACTTTTCAGAAGTCTCTTGAGTGGCAGAGACATATGTCTCATAAAATGTTGCTCTTCGTAGCAGGCTTTGGTGTCTGATGGTGCTGTGATAGTTCAATGTTTTCCCTCCTTGAAACATTCCCTGGTAACAAAATGTTCTAAGAAGCAGGGGACTTAATAGACTCAAGTGTTTCAGCTTTACAATGTCTTGGTCTTTTAACAAATTTTCCCGATGAATGGCTTTAACTCTGAAGTTGTTATCACTTCCCACACGTTACCTTGCAGCTATCACTTCCCACACATTACCTTGCTTCCTGGCTCTAGAAGAGAAGTAATGAAGGCTGATCTCATCAGCATGGTGGGTGGGTGGGGGCAGGGGCTTACACAGATGTGGGACTGAGGAGCTGTGTAGGGAAAGGGGCTAGAATCTTGGCATACTGTTTGCCATTCTGCCTTTGAGTTTTCCCTGGCATAGAGAGGCTGAGATGACTACCGCTGAGGCAGGACTTGATTGCTCTTTTACTTCTCTACCGTTGCCCAACTGATCTTTCCTTTTACTTCCTAGAATGCCTGAGGAGAAGTCTTAAGGTAAAGAAATCAATGCAAAGTTGTTTCTCGAAGTTATAAGACCACGAGACCCTTTTCTTGTGTGTGTGAGATGCCTATAAACAACCCACAGCGTCGATATTTTAGGAATGCATTTTGGGAAATTCTGGCATTGCTTAATTCCCTTTACTTCCTCTATCACAGAGATACTCAGGTAAAATTAAATTTGGAGTTAAAATTAAAGAGAACAGAATGCAAGTCAGTGTTTAGGCACATAGAACAATTAATGTTTAGATTGAGACATCTGGTATACCAGGTGTCTGTTTTACCTTAAGCATCAATGATTCAGAGTGTGATTTTGGCAATTCATGTCATCTCCATATTGTCTTTATACTCTCCACTCATTAGTATTTAAGATTGAATGTCTATGCACCTTAGTAAAACAGGAATTCACTCACTCACTCACCAGTTACACAGTGACAAGTCAGTGCCAGGCACTGTCTTGTAAGAGTTGGGATGCAAAATGTTCTATTCTTGAAGGGCTCTTAGCCAAAAAGGAGAAACTGAGTTAGGTGTAGAAAATGCTGTGATTGGACAGCAGGATCAAGGAAGCCGGAGGGACTGACTCTGCTGGGGCAAGGTTCAGAAGGCAGGTGTCCCAGACATCTCAACAAGGTCTTGAAGGATGATTGACTGCCAAGGTATTTTTGAGTTGAAAAGAGGAAGGAAGACTTTCAACATAAACAATAAAGTTATTGGAAGTAAAGGACTTTCTAGGCATAGGGATGATCA
This sequence comes from Cacajao melanocephalus, assembly GCA_963573385.1. NCBI lineage: Eukaryota > Metazoa > Chordata > Mammalia > Primates > Pitheciidae > Cacajao > Cacajao melanocephalus. Next base: position 41,268 of record CAUYLG010055165.1, on the reverse strand, counting down.
TGTGTGGGGTTGGAAAGTTACAGGATGAAGAAAAAAAGTAATTAAACCATAAACTCTCTTGGCAATTTCATTGGAAAAGAGAAAAGTATTTTTTCCTAAGGAGAATTACTGTCCAGAGACTCTTTTTGGCCAGAGCTAGAGGAGGAGGGTCTTTGGGCCAGCATGAGCTTTTTGCAGCCTCGATAGTATTGGTCTCGCCAGTAGTATGGGACCATAGAGTTAGGTCTTTCAGTACTGTTCTTATTTATTCCTTGATAGCAAAGCCTTGTACCGTGTTTTGTGTGTAGTGAACACATAATATAAGCTCTCCAAGGAAAGAAGAAGATAACAAATGGGAAAATGGAAAAAGGAGAATGTGGAGGCAACAGAAGAAAAGCGAGGACAACAGCAGGATTCCAATCTGGCCCATTCAGTTCAGCCTCCAGGAAATGCAGATCTGATCATGTCATCCCCATATGAAAAATCCTCAGTGGCACCCATTATAAAACCAAGTGCTGGCTGGGCACGGTGGCTCACGCCTGTAATCCCAGCACTTTGGGAGGCCGAGGCGGGCAGATCACCTGAGATCAGGAGTTCAAGAGCAGCCTGGCTAACATAGTGAAACCCTGTCTCTACTAAAAATGCAAAAAAATTAGCCAGGCGTGGTGGTGGGTGCCTGTAATTTCAGCTATTTGAGAGGCCGAGACAGGAGAACTGCTTGAACCCAGGAAGCGGAGGTTGCAGTGAACTGAAGATCGCACCACTGCACTCCAGCCTGGGCGACAGAGCGAGACTCTGTCTCAGAACAAAATGGAACAAAACAACAACAAAAACAGGTGCTGGGGAAGGGAATATGCACGTGCATGCTTTCACACTGAAAACGTAAACTGGTAGGAAGGAAACAATTTGGCCAGTTTTACTGAGTATAAAACTTCCTTGCTGCTTGATCCATTAATTTCTTTCTTGGTATTGATCATGAAAATCACTGATAGAAACTAAGTTCATACAAATACATACATTGTGGCATCGTTTGTAACAAGGAAATCTTCCTACCCCCATTTCTTCCTGTATGGGAATAGTTAAGTGACGTGGTATCTATATGATGGAATTTTTTGCTGCCATTAAAATATTTAAAAACTTCCAATAACTTTATTGTTTATGTTGAAATATTAAGTGTGAAGGGAGAATATAAACTTCCTTATACAGCATCTTCTCAGCTAGGTGAGAATATGCATAAAAGGACAAATCCCAACAAAATCTTAACAGTGGTGAGTTCTGGGTAATTAAATTAAAGGTAATTGTTATTTTCTTCTTTATGCTTTTTGGTATTTATTTTCTATAAGTATGCATTTACAAAAACATATCAACTGCTCTTCACAGTTAGAAAAATAATGCTCACATTCCCTGGTTTGATGCCCAAGGTCCAATCCCCATCTGGCAAGGGGCTGCCTCTGCAGTTTTACTTCCTGTCTTTATGAGGCTAGATGCCTGCCGCAGACACACGCACATGACATTCCCCAGGCAAGCCCTACTGTCTCTACATATACTCTACCTATGCGTTCTCCCACTTTTACTTGTCTATCAAAACTCAGGCCAAGTGTCATCACCTTCCAGAAGTTCAAAAAGAACTTCAAACTTCTGTGCCTGTGGTTTGACTTAGATGCTCCTCTTCAAACTCTCCCAGGTAGATATAGTCAAAGAAAGACAAGGGCAATGATGGTATTGGCTGTGGCCAGATGGCTGCAGTAATTCCTGTGCCAAGGGTCTAGGTTGAACAGGAGAGGAGATGGACTGAACAGGGAGAAGGCAAACAAGAGATTTAAAGTGTTCTAGAAATAGCTGCTGTGAGGCAGTAAAAGAGAGGATTGGGGAGAGGCGCTGTGAGCAGCACTGGCTGATAACAAATTCCACCTGTAGTCCCAGTGGTGGGCAGCTGAAGTGGATGGTGGAGGGTGGAATTAGAGTCAAGGAGAAATGAGGCTCGGTCAATGATTCCTAAACTCTGCTGAGTGTTAGAAAGACCTGGGGAGCTTTTAAAAACAGCAATGCTGGCCAGGCGCGGGGGCTCACTCACACCCGTAATCACACCACTTTGAGAGGCTAAGGCAAGTGGGTCATGAGATTAGGCATTGAGACCAGCCTGGCCAACATAGTGAAACCCCATCTCTACTAAAAATACAAAAAATTAGCTAGTCGTGGTGGCAGGCGCCTGTAGTCCCAGCTACTCCGGAGGCTGAGTCAGGAGAATCGCTTGAACCTGGGAGGCAGAGGTTGCAGTGAGCCAAGATGGTGCCACTGTACTCCAGCCTGGGTGATACTGCAAGATTCCGTCTCAAAAACAAACAAACAAATAAAAAAACAGCAATGCCAGGAATTGCCAGGAAAACAGCAATTTAACTTATATAGGATGCAACTTATACAAGTTAAATCAAATGCCATCCTGATTTAATTCGTATAGGTTGCATCCTATACGAGTTAAATCAGAATGTGTGAGCACAGGAGCTAGGCATCAGTCTTTGTTTTCAAAGATTTCCAGGTGATGAAAAAATGCAGCCCAGTTTGGGAACCACTGGGCTAAGATAATGGGTGGATCATTCCTATTGGTCAGTGGTTCTCAAAGTCTGATCCTGGACTGGCAGCCTCACCATCACCTGGGAACTTGTTAGAAATGCAAATTCTTAGGCCCCACCCCAGACCTACCCAATCAGACAGTCTGGAGGTTGGGCCCAGCAGTCTGTGTTCTGACAAGCCCTCTGTAAGATTCCAAGGCATGCTTAAGTTTGAGAACTTGGGCCTTAGGCAATAAAACTGCCCCAAATATATACAGAAGCTGGAGTGAAGAAGAATGTCAACAAGTTATTTCATGACTGCTTTGATCTATTGCTTTTTCAATGGAAAATTTGAAATGATAATACTGACCTCAAAGTGGGGTTATGAGATCTAAATGGCAGACCTGTTATGTGAAAGTGGCTGACACAGAGTGGGCACTCAAAATACATTGGTTTCACTTCCCTTTTCTCCACATTGACCCTGACAACTCCCAATGATCAGTCTATCTACCTTCTTAGGGCTGTGTACAAGAGGCCCTAGGCTATAACATTAAGGCTAAAAACATTTTCTTAAATTTTCAATGTTCCTCATGGTTTTATGCTTCCTGTAAAGGTCAGAAATCCAGATGAGCTCAACACCGATGAGTAAAGGCTAGCAGAACACTCGTATCTAAGGGGCACAGCTGACATGTCCAGTCTTTTTTTTTTTTTTTTTTTTTTTAGCGGAGTCTTGCTCTGTTGCCCAGGCTGGAGTGCAATGGCACGATCTCAGATCACTGCAACCTCTGCCTCCTGGGTTCAAGTGATTCTCCTGCCTCAGCCTCCTGAGTAGCTGGGACTACAGGCACATGTCACCACGTCCAGCTGATTTCTGTGTTTATAGTAGAGACGAGGTTTCACCATATCGGCCAGGCTGGTCTCAAACTCTTGACCTCATGATCTGCCCGCCTCAGCCTACCAAAGTGCTGAGATTACAGGCGTGAGCCACCGCGCCCCCGGCCACATGTCCAGTCTTTCTTTGGGAACATCTGGAAGCAAAAAACAAACAAACAAACAAACAAAAAAACCCAAAATGTTCAAGTTCCTTAGCTAGGTGTGCAAATATCCCTCTGCTTGGACAGCTCGTGTTTAGCCTCCTGGGATGCCCCAGGCACCATGCTTGTTCCTTCTTCTGTGCTTACACAGCGGATCTCATCCAACAACTGTCTCTGTTGGTAACACTCTGTTAACTCCGCTGCGATTTGAAGGCAGGACTGCCTTCTTGTTGTGTTTCTCTTTGTAGCTCTAGCAACTAGACCAGCCTTTGGCACATAGAAGGCTCTTCATATATGTTTGTCGAGTAAACTGAAAAATACAGATGCTTTAGAGCCAAAGACTTTGACAGGTTTGGCCAGAAGAAGGAAAGAGACAATGACCGATAATAATAATGATAATCGTAATAACTATAGTTGTTTGCAGATCCATGGGAGATTGGTTTTAGGACCCCTGCAAATACCAAAACAGATGCGCAAGTCCCTGATATACAATCGTGCAGTATTTGCATAAAGCCCATGCACATGCTCCTGTTACTTTAAATCATCTCTAGATTACTTATAATACTGAACACAATGCAAATGTTCTGCAAACAGTTGTTATACTGTATTGTTTAGAGAATAATGACAAGAAAAAATGTCTACACGCATTCAGTACAGGCGTAACCATCCATTGAAAAAAAAAATCTTTGATCTGCTGTTGGCTGAATCCACAGATGCAGAACCCATGAATATAGAAACCTGACTGTACTTGCCTAGATTGTATTGGGTAGCAGGCTTTCCGTGAATTAGCTCCCGTAATCTGCATTTAAGTCAGTGTCTACCCAGCCTGATTTTTGCCTCTCTCCCTTGTTGTGTAATTTTTCTGTCCATTCTCATCCCAGTCTCTTTTTTTACCCCCTGAGATGGAGTCTTACTTCGTTGCCCAGGCTGGAGTGCAATGGCATGATCTCGGCTCACTGCAACCTCCGCCTCCCGGATTCAAGAGATTCTCTCATTTTAGCCTCTGCCCACCATCAGCCCAGCTAACTTTCATATATTTGGAGAGACGGGGTTTCACCATGTTGGCCAGGCTGGTTTTGAACTCCTGACCTCAGGTGATCCGCCCACCTTGGCCTCTCAAAGTGCTGGGATTACAGGTGTGAGCCTCCGAGCCTGGCCCCTGATTGCTTTTTCCGCACTAGTGAAAATGCAATCATTTAAAAGGCAGGGGAATCTCTGGGTGTCCTGATTTGGGTCCTTCTCTTAACAGTGCCTTTGGGAAGTATGGGATAACCTTAGCTTAAGAGGATGCTTTGCTACCCTCAGGCCCACCCCCACTTCGCTTCCCCTTCCATCAGCACACCAGGGTTCAGGTCTCGGGCTGCCATGGAGCAGCCCAGGGAATCAAGCAACACTGAATTGAGGTGCTGGGCCCCTGACTATCTGCGGAGCCAAAAGAGTTTCTAAACCATATCACCATAGTGGTAAGTAAGCCTGCCCCACACCTTAGAGCATCTGTGTCATACCTGTGGGCACTGCCGGTTTAGCTGGGTTACAGCAGCACTGGCGAGCTAAGATGTTAGGTGCTGTTGTTTGGGCTGGTATCCTTTCAGTTCAGTGGGTACCACTAGTTAGCCAATGCTCATGTTGAGCACTTACCGGCAGGAGTATGCATTTGATTCATTAGAAATGCAAACAGGAATTTGTCCCTACTTAATAAATGGCTGCTGATAGATAAACTGGAGTCACAGAGGAAAAGAAAAAAGCTGGGGAACTCTACACTAAGTTCTTGAGTATGGGTCTAATAGCTTAATTTTGGTGTCATTTGGGTAGGTCATTTGTTCTCTCTGAGCTTGTTTTCACAACTCAAAAATAGGGGCCTCATTAGTCTGACCAGGCGGCCATAAATAAGCAGCCACAGGCTGGGGGGGTTAAACAATAGAAATGCATTTTCTCACGGTTCTGGAGGCTGGAAGTCCAAGGTCAAAGTGCCAGCAGGGTGGGTTTCCTCTGAGCCCCCTCCCTTTGGCTGGCAGCTGGCTGCCCTCTGGCTGCCTCTTCACAGGGCTGTTCCTCCATGTATATGGCCCTTGGTGTTTCTCTGTGTGTCTGAATCTCTTCTTCTTCTTCTCCTTCTTTTTTTTTTTTGAGACAGAGTTTCACTCTTGTTGTCCAGGCTTGAGTGCAACAACGTGATCTCGGCTCACTGCAACCTCCACCTTTCTGGTTCAAGCGATTCTCCTGCCTCAGCCTCCCAAGTAGCTGGGATTACAGGCATGCGCCACCATGCCCAGCTTATTTTGTATTTTTAGTAGAGACGGGATTTCTCCATGTTGGTCCAGCTGATCTTGAACTCCCCACCTCAGGTGATCCACCCACCTTGGCCTCCCAAAGTGCTGGGATTACAGGCATGAGCCACCAAGTGTGGCCCCCAAATCTCTTCTTATAAGGACACCAGTGAGACTGAATTAGGGCCCACCCTAATAACCTCATTTTAACTTAATCACTTCATTTAAGGCTCTGTCTCCAAATACAGTCACATTCTGAGGTACTGGGGGTTAGGGCTTCTTTGATGCATGAATTTTTGGGAGACACAGTTTGGCCCATACACGGATAATCATAAACTACTTTACTGGGTTATTTTGAGAACAAAAGAGATAAAGAATATTAAGGTGTTCTGTAAAAAGCCATGTCCCTTATCATTGTGCTACTGAGAAGCTGACAAGCACTGGGTGTGTGTGGGATGTTCTTACCCTCCTCAGAAAGAAAGGACACAAGCCCAGCTTTGCTCTGCAGTGGGGCCAGGTTCAGTGCCCACAGTCTAGACAGGTGAGTGGGAGCTGGCAGGCCTCTTTGCAGACTTGGCTCGCTAAGGCTCCGGCAGGCATGGCCTCGGGCTCCTCTCCTGCCTCCAAATTTCCCTGGAGATGGGTATGTGTCCTTGGTGGCTCAGGCATTCAAAGCCCAACAAAGCTGGGCACTGCTTAGCTCCTCTGAGCCTCCCAGTTGGACTGGTCTGCGCCGATGAAACACTGCTCCTGGCTAAAGAGCTTCAAAGCGCAGCTCAGAAGCAATGTAGCCTGAAAAAAGCCTAGGGGTGGGGAAATGGAAAGAATCCCAAAAGACTGTTTCCTGATCTTTTGCAGGGGAAGGGGACTGGGGTGTCCAGGAACAAAAGAGTGAGGAAGGAAGGAAAGCTCAAACTGGTCAATCTCCATTCCCATGTTCCCACCTGGCCTCTCAAAGCACCAGGCCTTCAGGCATCCCATCCATAACTAAGCTGAAGAACACTCTATGATTAATGCTTTCCCTAGAGAAACTGACAACGTCACAAGGAGAGAAGCAGAGAGCTTATTCCTTGGTCTGCCATGAACCCGGCACAGAGAATGTACACCTGCGACAGGTTGTGAAACAGCATAAGCTTCGGACAGAGTCGGGCCCGATCCTGTCACTTGGGAGAAGGCTCTTAACTTTTCTGAGTCTGTCCTTTATCTGGAAAACGTATTAATAGACACAATAAGTCACTGGCAGGTTGTGTCAAGGTTTAGAAGGGATCCTTCAGGTGCCCTGTATGAATAGGATGGGATCAGAGCAGCGCACAGAGGGCCCTCAAGAAACACTTGCTGTCACTGCAACTTTCTGTTTCTCTAAAAAGGGATGTCCTCAGGGACTTCCACCTTTGCTACACAGTAAGTGCATGGCCTTCTGTAGATGGTAACTAATGTAACTTAGAGAAGGTTCTGCAAGAAGAGAAGGTGGGGTGGGAAGGGATGAGAGGAAGAGAGGGGAAGGGTAGGGGGAAGAAAATGAGAAGGGAGGAGCAGGGAGGATTCTAAGTAAGAGAAAGAGACGGTCAAGAGCAGAGCTATTGTGACCTTGAGAATTGAGGGTGACTTGCTCCTCTGGCAAATGAAGCATCTCTATTCCTTTTTTTCTTTTTACTCCAAAACAGGGAGGAAGCTTATTTGAAAATGAACTCCCTTCCTTTCCCTGTGGCTCTGTGTGTGTGTGTGTGTGTGTGTGTGTGTGTGTGTGTGTGTGTGTGAGTGATGCAATCCAACAACTATCCAGGTTGCCTTCTCTTGTTCCTGGGCTGAGCAAGGTGGGAGCAGAGCAGGTTCTAGACACCCTTAAGGCATGGGTTGGACACCCTTAGGCAGTTGGCTACCCCGCCTCTTTGTGCCATGCCCTTGTCACACTGGCTTGCAGGTTTCTGCTACTCTCAGGGGTCTGGAAAGCCCCATCAAGGCATACAAATGGCCAGAGGGCACCGAGTGGTGTTTGAGGCTGGATAATCCCATTGGGAAGGGGCAGGAAGGAGTAGCTGGGCGAGCCACTGGTGTCTGAGCAGGAGCGGGCCTGCAGAGCCTGAGACAGAAGTGAGGGCTGGGCACAGCAGGTCGGGCTGGAATTGTGGTGTCTGTTCTGGCTCTGTCTACCTGTGTGATCTGGGAAAAGCACTTCCTCCTCAGGGCCTCCGTTTCCCCCAATTGAGGGTGGAGGTACCCCTTCCCTAAGGTCTATTTGAGCTTTACCAGCTAAGACGAAGGCCGGATTTCCTGATGGTCTGGGTCAAGAGCAGATTGGTAGGAGACCTCTCCTGTCCTCACACAGTACAGAAGATGGAACATTCAGCACAGCCCTACACTGAGGCAAGAGAAAGCGTGAGGGCCCGCGCACAGCAGCCATTGCTGTTGGTTCCTGAAAGCCTGCTTGTGTGGTGGGCGGGGCGGGAAAAATATGGCCTCCATTCTATGTGGCTTTGTCTTCTGGGATTCTCCAGGGCTCTGACGAAGTTGCTGTATGTTGGGGGAGGTGGCCTTTGACAGCTCTGTGCATGAGGGTCAGGCGCTTCAGAAGGGGAGGCAGTGTGCTGGCAGAGCTGGGTGGTGGGGAGTGTCTCTCTTGGATATGGCTCTGAAGCAAGGGTTTGACATGAGCACACCCCGAAGAGAAGCCAAGGGTGAGGATGTCCTTTGAGGCCTGGCAGTAACAGAGCTATAGAATCTTGATCTGGCGGTCCCAGTGAGGTCCAGTGCTGGGCACAGAGTCCAGGCTAGGCCTAGAGCTTCACAAACGACAAAAGCAGGAACTGACACACGGAAGCTAATTAAACTAAAGGGCTTCTGCACAGCAAAAGAAACTATCAACAGACCTCACCGGCAGCCCAAGGAATGGGAGAAAATGTTGCAAACTCTGCATCCGTGAAAGGTTTTTCTTTCAATCCTTGTGGCAACTCTGTTAAAAACTATCCCAACATAAAAACAACAACAACAAGCCCTTCAGGCTCAGAGGCCGAGAAACTTGCCTAATATCAGATAGCTGGCATACCGCCAAGCTGGAATTCAAACCAAGGCCTGATTCAAAAAATAAGCTCATTTGAAAGGACGCAAGGCACAGACAAAATACCTTGGCGTGATAGGGCGTTTGAAGGCAGCGAGGTGAGCTTGGATGGGGGTGAGCCTCTTCTTACCTCCACTCAGGGAAGCCTTGGTTACACTATCCTATAAATGAAATGCTGAGTTCTTTGGCTTGAAGGTAAAATACTAGTTGGCACGTTACCTGGCATTACCCACTGAGCTCAAGAAACTCATTCTGGGCACACCGTATATAATAAAATAAATCAATTAGTGGTAAGATTTTCCAGCTTAACTCAATCCTGATCCTCAGGCATGGCATATAGTACATTGCAGAGATCTGGACTGGCCAGACTAATCACAGCTCAGCGGGCTGTCTGCAACACCCACTATTGAGAGATCATCTCGGAAAGATCTTATAAGGAAACTAATCGCGTACACTAAGATCATCTCACATTCTCCAGAAAGGCAAAGTTGGAAGAGAGTCACAACAGGGAGGGCCTTTTTCTGGTGGTTGGGTCAGGATTGGCCAGAAAGGGGGAGGTGTGGGAGGGTGCTGGGTGTGCGTGGAAAGAATCCGATGTTTGGAATACTAGGACTCGGGCTCTAGTCCCAGATCCACTGCAAACACAGTCTCGGATAGGTCAAGTAACCTCCCTGGGTCTTGTTTTTCTCATCTATAAAGTATTCCTCAGGGGTGCTGTAGGGGATTCAAATGAGATGATGTATGTAAAATATTTCTAGCATCTGGTGCTACATCCACATAAGCACTTAACACATGCTGGGTGAATAGACCGGAAGAGGAGAAGAGATGGGCGCTGGCCATATGCTGGAGGTGCAAAGGGGTAGAGGTCCCTGCTGATGCCTCTGTTCTGCTAAGAGAAGTCCCTAGTAATGGGGAGAGGTTTGGGTGTGGAGGCAGGCAGGAAGAAGCTGAGTTTGTTGGGAGAAGGAGCAAGGGGCTTGCTGGGTGGTTTGCGGGAGGGAGGAATCACCTGTGTGGCAGTGTCCTCTGTCCACCCCTTACTTACTATTGGCTCTGTCCATGCTTCCCTTTGGGCCACTGACTCTCAATTTGAGGCTTGGAGTTGTAAGCCTGGATTCTGCATTAGTCTCTTCACTGGCCTGCTTACCACCAGGTTCTTTCCCTTTCTTCTCAGCCAAACTGCCCATGACTCTCAGATCCTATTGCTCCTAGCTGAAAAACCTTCATCTGTTCTTATTATTGGAAGGATCATGTTCAATCTCTGTGACATAGGACTCAAGGATCTCCGTCTTCCAGTCTTTGCTTTGCTACTTCTGTGTTCCAGTGTCCAGACCATGTTTCCTGTCTTTTCAAATCTGTTCGCGCTCCCTGGACTAATACACATTCGTTTCATCTTGTTCATTCAATTGTCCATCAAATATTTGTTGATCACCTATTGGGTGCATTGCATGGTGCTGGGCAGCTGGAGCTCATGTTCTGAAGGGGAGACCTCCTTGCCTCCCACACTCTTATAAACTTGTCTCTTCCACGCCACATAATTGTTCTACAGATATTTCTCACATGTAGAAATTAGATTGTTGACTACTTGAGGCCTGGACCACCGTGTATTTTTGTCCCCTCCTCTGCAGACTTGGAGCACCTTAGATACTTGAAGACAGGTTTGAGCCCAGGCTCTATCTTGCGTTATCCGTGTGATTCTGGCCCAGTCATGTAATCCCACTGAGCTTCAGTGTCTTGAGATGTAAAGTGTATTAAATAATTACGCAATAGTTTTGTCCCATAAGTAGGTATTCAATGTAGTCCCAGCTACTCGGGAGGCTGAGACAGGAGAATTGCTTGAACCCGGGAGGCGGAGGTTGCACTGAGCCGAGATTGCGCCACTGCACTCCAGCCTGGTGCCTGGTGACAAAGCGAGACTCTGTCTCAAAAAAAAAAAAAGAAAGAAAAACTTCTTGCACCAAATAGAAACAGATCAAAGAGAAAACCAACATTCAGGCTGGGCAGAGCATGCGGCTGGGATAGAGTTTTGCCATGGGATGGATCTGAGGTGCTGCCTAATATTAAATGGTCTATGAGTTTCTGCAGGGGAACAGAGATCAGTTTGGGGGTCAAGATGGGCAAGTGCAAGAGGGTAAAACTAAGGTGTCTAGTACTGCCAAAGAGGCTAACCTAGAATTTTCTTCTGCATTTGAAAAGTGAAAGGTTCCTTGGCTCTGTGGTTCTATTTTGAGCAGCAAACCTCCTGAGGCAAGAATTAAGTTGGAGTTCAACTCCAGCTCGAACCTGTGTGAGCAAGTTTTTCCTCTGCAGATGCTGAGCAGCCTCCTGAGGCATATTTCCACCTCACCAGGCCCTCCTAGGTCTTGGAGAAGGGAGTGGGAGGGGGAGGAGACACAGCTGGAGTAGAGTCTTCTTCATTCAGACGTCAACTGAGAAAGAGTGAATGATTGCTTCACTTGAATTTCCAGGGGATTTGAGTTGGGTGAGGACCAGCTGGAAATTACAAGGCTGGGGTGGGGTTGAGGTGGTTACTCTGCTGTGTGTAGAAGGAATTCTATGTTTGGAATACTTGGGTCCAGTGCCAGATGCACCAATTAGTGTCACCTTCGATAGGTCAATGAACCTCCCTGGGCTTCATTTTTCTGATTTATAAAATTTATTCTTGATACTCCTTGGAGGAGAAACCAGGCTTACCAGTGCAGCGCTTCTCAAAAACTTCCGTGCATGTGATCGCCAGCAGATCTTGTTGATAACGCAGATTCTACTTCGGCAGGCCTGGTGTGGGACTTGAGAGTCTGCCCTTCTGACACACACCCACGCAAGGCCAGTGCTCCTGGTTCATGGACCACATGGCATTCTAGTGCAGGGATGGCTAACCATGGTTTGAGGATCAAAATCAGCCTGCTGTTTGCTTTTGTAAATAAAGTTTTATCAGCACACTGCCATGCTCGTTCATTTAAATATTGCCTATGGTGGTTTTCATGCTAAGTGGACAGAGATGAGTAATTGCATCAGAGACTGTATAATGCACACAGCATAATTAATTTAATAGTTACTACATGGCCCTTTGCCAACCCCTGCTGTAGAGGACTGAGGGCTGGCCTGTGTGAGCCGGAAGCTCTGGATTTCTCATCTGGGTTTGGCCAAGGGCAAGCCACTTCGCCTTGCTGGTTCTCACTTTGCTTATCCAGGGAACAAAATAATACCTACATTTCTAGGCAGGCTGTGATTCTGGGATTTCAATATTAATAGAAAACATCACAGTTTCGGCCGGGTGTGGTGGCTCACGCCAGTAACCCCAGCACTTTGGGAAGCCGAGGCGGGCGGATCACGAAGTCAAGAGATCGAGACCATCCTGGCCAACATGGTGAAACCCCGTCTCTACTAAAAATACACAAATTAGCTGGGCGTGGTGGCACATGCCTGTAGTCCCAGCTTCTTGGGAGGCTGAGGCAGGAGAATTGCTTGAACCCGGGAGGTGGAGGTTGCAGTGAGCTGAGATCATGCCACTGCACTCCAGCCTGTGCCTGGCCACAGAGCAAGACTCTGTCTCAAAAAAAAAAAAAAGAAAAGAAAAGAAAGCATCACAGTTTCTATAGAAACAGGCATCTGAGAACCATGTTGAATGGCCTGCATTTGGAAGCTGCAAAAACATACCTGGTCTAACCCTGCAGAGTCCAGCAAGGCAGATCCTGTCAGATGCCATGAGAGGTCTGTGGAGACAGACCACAGCTACAGCCTGACGTAGAGTCAGCTGGGAATAGAAAAGGGCTTGAGAGGAGGAAAGAGTGAGAATTGGAGGTTGACCTCCTGAGCTCCAATACAGGCGAATGCTGGCAGAGGGGTCCTGGAACAGCCCATGCCAGCATCACTCACACAAATTCACTCTTGCTGAGAGACCAACTCAAAAACGATTCACTGCTCCATGCGCTCCTGACTGGGTACATTTGGACAACCGATATTAACAAGCCTTTTTGAGGCCCCTGAGACTTTGCCAGGCACAGGGATATAGAAGGGATTATGACATCTGGGGCCTCCTAAGGGCCTCATAGTCTGATGGAAGAAACATCATGTGAATAAATAATTATGTGAGAATTCCTCAAGCCAGCCGTGAAGGGAAATGTGTGACTCTGGGTCTCCAGCTTGGGCAACAGGTGAGACATCAGCAAGGCAGGGAACATGGGTACGGGGAGGAGGCAGTGTTTCTAGGAGGGGGAAGGACGTGTAAAGAGGGGGAAGATAATGACTAGTTTGGGGCATGTTGATTCTAATGTGGGCTGCTTGAAGGACTAAATGACAAAGCTGTGATTTCCTATGAAAAGCAAAACGATGTCTCTGTAGGCCTGCAAATGTTTAACGAGAATGACATGTATGTTGCCATGGTTACTTCCCAGAGCTGAGAAGCGTCCCAGTGCAGCACCCATAAAACATCTGGGGCTCCTTAGAGGTCACCTGCCTTGCTCTGTCTCAGTTCACAGGAGAGACCTGGGCCAGAGAGATCTTTGTTAAATGCCAACTTTTAAGGAATATTTTTATTTTCTCTCAACTGGAAAGAGTAGTGGCTGATCATTTCTCACTATGACTGTCAAATCTCCACTGAATGGGAAAATTGGAACTCGACAGACCTGGACAGCTCCTGAACCCCTGAGGCCACATTCTGTTATGGCTTCATAAAGGTGAAAAGAAAGCCATGAGAAGCAATGAACTCGTGCTCACAATTATTTTGGTGTCTCAGCTGATCTTAGTTCCTCACCTGCGAGTATGAATCTGAGATGGCTGAATGGCATCCTGTTCCCTTGCTTGGGAATTCAGGGCATAGTCCTTACAATTAGTGAGAATCCACATGGGCGCAGTACACAGACAGATTGAGCCATACGTGCTTGCAAAGTAGCAGAGCTAAGGTTTCCCCCTTCCCAGGTAAGGTTCCCACATCTAGGAGGGCAGATCTGATGATTGCACATATTTGCCTGGAAAGCACGTGTGCCTGCTGTGCTGCATCGGTCTGAGTACCAGGCGAGTGAGGCCACAGGCATGCCTATGAGCTACACACTGGCCTTGCTTGGGTCCTGGGTAGCTATGCAATTCTTAGCACTTAGCACAGTTCCTAATTATATGCCTGTCTATAGGATTATTTTATTGAGGCCTGGCTCCCCCACTTCCCAATGGCTACAAGGATGATGTTTGCTTTTGGTTTTGTTCACCATTGTGCCATGGGGCCTGGCACTTGGTGATGTCTTTGTAAGTATGTGTCGGATAAAGTGACAGGAAGCCTGTCCCCACTGCTGGGAAAACGACTCAAAGTGAACACTACCACAGGGGTCTGTTTCCCTGTCATTTACCAAGAATTGTAAAAAGTATTATCTAGTGAGAGTCTAGGGAGATTTTGCCCTACCCGTTTAAAACCTTCTTTAGGGGCTGGAGGCGGTGACTCACGCCTGTAATCCCAGCACTTTGGGAGGCCAAGGCAGGCTGATCACCTGAGGTCAGGAGTTCGAGGCCAGCCTGGTCAACATGGAGAAACCCTGTGTCTACTAAAAATACAAAAATTAGCTGGGCGTGGTGGTGTGTGCCTGTAATCCCAGCTACTCAGGAGGCTGAGGCAGGAGAATCACTTGAACCTGGGAAGTGGAGATTGCAGTGAGCAGAGACCGCCATTGCACTCCAGCCTGGGCAGAAAGAGAAAAACTCCATCTCAGTAAAATAAAATAAAATAAAATAAAACAAAACCTTCTCTAGGACACACCATTTGCAGCTCAAATAGGATTGACTGAGAAATCACTGAGAGGAAAGCTGCTTTAATATCAGACAGCCAGTGGGGCCAGCTGTGGACAACACAGGCTCAAGACCACCACTGGCTTGAGACTGAAGGCTGGATAGGAGCAGGCATGAGGATCAGTGAAGAGCCTGAGAAAATATGCAGGAAGCCTCTGCATTTATGTTTTAGGCTGGGGCCAGAAAGAAACAACGGCATAGCTTCCCAGGACGTTGCTCCTCAACCTCAGGGGGTCCGACCCAGCCTTATGCCATGCCCTTGGTGCGTCACTAGGATTCGAGACTGGGGACCCTCGCCCTCCCCTCGCTTCACTGGACAGCCTGCTCAGGTGGAACTCTACATGGGCAGCAACAGCCAAACAGGCGTAGGCACAGAGCCAATACATAACCCTAGAATTGGGTTGTTAGAGCCACAGGCAATTTAAAGATGATAGATCAAATCCTGAAGCAGTAAACCAGATAGTGAAATTCTAATTTGGCCCCTTTCTTATAATATTCTATTTTTCTATTCTTTTTTTTGGAGATGGAGTTTTACTCCTGTCGCCCAGGCTGGAGTGCAATGGCACGATCTCGGCTCACCGCAATCTCCACCTCCCAGGTTCCAGTGATTCTCCTGCCTCAGACCCCCCAAGTAGCTGGGATTACAGACATGCGCCACCACGCCCGGCTAATTTTGTATTTTTAGTAGAGACGGGGTCTTATAATATTCTAAATACCTTTCCCCACAGGTAACAGTAATTCTGATTACTGCTGACCAAGTGTTCACCAAGTTCCAGGCGCTCTGCTGAGTCCCTACAAGGATGATCTCATTTAACCCTCAAAACAACGCTGAAGGAGGCACACCATGCTTATTTCCATCTTGTAAGCATTGAAATGGAGGCTGGAGATGTCCAGTGGCTCATCTAATCCACGACTGGTGGTGAGAAGCTCTGGTCTTCTGAATTCTAGTTCAGTGGTGAGTCTCTGCTCTACCCTCTCTCAATTGCAAGTCCTCTAGGCTATATTTGAATTACCTATTTGAAGATGGCCAGCACATCTTACGTATCAAATGAATTCATAATAGCTCCATGAAATTAAATTCTCAGCTTCGAAAATATTCACATGTAACTCTAAGATTTTTTTTTTTCTAGACAGTTTCACTCTTGTTGCCCAGGCTGGAGTGCAATGGAGCGATCTCAGCTCACTGCAACCTCCACTTCCCGGGTTCAAGCAATTCTCCTGCCTCAGCCTCCTGAGTAGCTGGGATTACAGGCACATGCCACCATGCCCAGCTAATTTTTATATTTTTAGTAGAGATGGGGTTTCACCACATTGGCAAGGCGGGTCTCGAACTCCTGACCTCAGGTGACCCACCTACCTCGGCCTCCCAAAGTGCTGGGATTACAGGTGTGAGCCACTGTGCCTGGCCGATTTTTTTTCCTTAAGATTTTTCACTAAGTGCCTGTTCCTGTCCTGCTCTAGAATCTACCGCCTGCTGGCAAACCAGAGGCAAGATTCCTTCCCCTCTGCCCCCTCTTCCAACACATGTTTCTGTAGAACACGTGAGCCAGGCAGGGTGGGAGGCTTAGAAAGGGACAAGAGATAAAGAACACATGATCCTCATTTTCCAGGTAATGGCAGGGAAAACATATGATGAGAACACACATGCCCGTGACACAGGCCAACTTCCGACCAGTGTATTGATGAGACAGAAGGCAAAATTAAGTGCTCAGGGAATTCACAGGCTGGGCTCGCTTCCAGCGGGGAGATGGCCATTGGGTAGGCCTTGCAGAGGGATCAGAATTCCAACAAGTAGTGTGGAGCCTTTCCTCGGACTGAGTCTAAATACTTTCCATTTCCTGAGTGCCTGGCTTATGCTAAGTAGGCTTTCTAACACATTTTCTAGACCCTAGCCACTTGGGCTGGGCTAAGAGTTACGGGCTTGAATCTTGGTTCAGATGCCACTGCTAGATGTAAGTTGTGTAAATCCTACCCTTTCTCTGGGCCTTCGATTTTCCCCAACTATGAAATAGGGATCTGGAGGAGGCTGGGGATAACCTTGCTCATGGGCTTCTGGTTAGGATTACAGTAAGTTAATACATGCAAAATTATTTGCAAGCCAAAATGAAATAGATATACAAGAGACTGTGTCTCACCATTCTTATTGTTGTTACAAAAACTAAAACACAGCAAATTCCATATGCTTCTCATGTAGCTAATAGCCTTTTTGTGTGTGTGTGGGGTAACTTCTTGAGGCCAAGCATTGGGGATATGAAGATTAATAACACCCAGCCTCCATCCTTGGAATCAGAAAGGTCTAAAAAGGGGGATAGTAGGTACAATTGGTAATATAAGTTTAAAATGTGCTATGACAAAGGCTGGGCTGAAGTTTGGTAGGAGTTCTGCTCTTTCTTTTCTTCTTTGAGATGGAGTTTCACTCTTGTTGCCCAGGCTGGAGTGCAACGGTGTGATCTCGGCTCACTGCAACCTCTGCCTCCCAGGGTCAAGAGATTCTCCTGCCTCAGCCTCCCGAGTAGCTGGGATTACAGGCATGTGCCACCACGCCCGGTTAATTTTGTATTTTTAGTAGAGACGGGGTTTCACCATGTTGGTCAGGCTTGTCTCGAACTCCTGACCTCAGGTTATCCGCCTGCCTTGGTCTCCCAATGTGCTGGGATTACAGGCATGAGCCACGTGCCCAGCTGAGCTCTGCTCTTTCTTAGTGGTAGTGCAGGTGGATGGCAATGCTCAGGACAAGAACTTCAAATGTGAATCCACTGGCATTCTCTGGCACAAAGTAGAATTAAAGGGGTAGGGACTTTTTTTTTTTTAAGTTTGAGCTTATTATACTATGTTCCAGGCACTTTCACATCTATCATCTTACTAAGAAACCATGTATTATTATGCCAGTTTACAGATGAGGAAGCTGAGACTCAGGGAGGTTGGGTAACTTCCCAAGATCTATAAAACTAGAAAGCATAAAGGCAAAATTTAAACCTAGATTATCTAACTGCAAGCCTGGGGCTTTTCCCAATACCTCGTATTGCTTTCTTATCAGCCAGTGTTTCTATAGAACCCATACCATGCTAATCTTGAATGACCTTCTTACTTGGATAGTTTTCCCAGGAGAAAGACTAATCTTTGATGAGAGGTATTTTTTTTTTTTTTGAGGCGGAGTCTCACTCTGTTACCTAGGCTGGAGTGCAGTGATGTGATCTCAGCTCACTGCAACCTCTGCCCCCTGGGTTCAAGAAATTCTTCTGCCTCAGCCTCCTGAGTAGCTGGGATTACAGGTGTGTGCTACCATGCCTGGCTAATTTTTGTATTTTTTGTAGAGATGGGTTTTCACCATTTTGGCCAGGCTGGTCTCAGACTCCTGACCTCAAGTGATCCATCCACCTTGGCCTCCCAAAGTGCTGGGATTATAGGTGTGAGCCACCTTGCCCGGCCTGATGAGAGAGATTTGACAGTAACCCCTTCCATCTTCATTTCCTCTTGCACTTCCTGTGATAAGCTCATTCCCTCCTGCTGTGCTCTCCTGACTTCTCCCTCTCCTCCAACCCCAGTGAAACTGCTGAGGAGTTGAGAATCACAACACAGGAAGAGGCTGCAGAGAGAGCGCCCTGCCTGCTCAGCCACTAGCCTATAAACCCCGGGACAAAATACACTGAAAGAAGGGAGACATCTGAATACAATTCTGTCCAAAAAAGAGTCCGCGTAGACCAAAATCTGACTATGCCTTAATTTTGCAGAACTGTAAGGAATCTTAAAATACGATTGTCAGACTTGCTTATTTTACACATACAGGAAACTGAGATCCAAGAGGGTGAAAGGACTTGCCTCAGGTCACACGCTAGCGATAGGCAGAGTCTGGACTGGAGCTCCAGTCTTCTGACTCCCAGGCTAATGCTTTTTCACTAAAATTCGTTGCCTCTTTAGCTTTTCCCATTAACAACTCGACTTACATGAGATAATAGCCCTTTCAAGAAGAAAGCTCAGTGCTGGTGTCTCTGCAAAGCCCAGAAGTCAGTGCCCCGTCCCTGCCCTCCCTTCTGATCAGCTCATGTCCTCATCCAAAGAACAGGAAGTGGCTTCACTTCTAGCTCGGAAAGCACATTGTAGGGGTGAGAAAGGGAGATTTGGAGAAGAGAGTTCCTGTACATGATAGTCAAAAGCAATCAGCAGACACTTTGCTCTGGCTTGAAGAAGGGGAAGATATAAAGTCAGACATGTAAGGGGAAGATGAAAGTTGTCCTTGATCAGCACATGATCTCATCAAGAACTTCCTCAAGTCCCAGGGTGGTGGAGAGTGGAAGTGGGGATGGAGGACGGTGGGGATGGGGGATGGTGGTGGTGGGGATTCGGCTCTGCTCACTCCCTTCTGTACTCCGAGGGAGGTAGATGCCAGAGTGAGGGGTTGAGATAGGCGCACCATGGTAGGAAAATTTGCAGGAACTTGATACAACCTCCAATGCTTCCCCCACCCTCTGTTAGAGCCCACAACTTCCCCTGCCAAGGGAGGAAGGAGGAACACATTCAGCTTTATACACTGAAAAGTTTACTGTGTGAAATAAAGAGGACTTAAGAGGTCAACAGAGGCTGGGCGTGGTAGGTCACGCCTGTAATTCCAGCACTTTGGGAAGCCGAGGCGCGTGGATCACCTGAGGGCAGAAGTTCGAGACCAGCCTGGTCAACATGGAGAAACCCCATCTCTACTAAAAATACAAAAGAAGTAGCCAGGTGTGATGGTGGTGTGCCTGTAATTGCAGCTGCTCAGGAGGCTGAGGCAGGAGAATCGCTTGAACCTGGGAGGAGGAGGTTGCAATAAACTGGGATGCGCCACTGCACTCTAGCCTGGGTGACAGAGTGAGACTCCGTCTCAAAAAAAAAAAGAAAAGAAAAAGGAGGTCAAGAGAGAAATAACAATTCCTGAGTAAAGGACAGAAGTGTGGAGGTGATGTTTCCTGATGACCTGGCCTGGAATATAACAATCTGATTGTCAAATAGATGGGCGTGAAATGAGAATAACCCCCTACCCCCACCTCGAGTCAGTGGCGGTGTCTGGTGTCTAGTGGTGGGATTACATCCCATCTTAGCACCAACAGCCTGGGACATCAAAGCACACAGGCACACAGAGCTATGGAATGCCAGGCATGGAAGAGACTGCGGGCATTTGCCTGTAGCAGTGGTGCTCAAACCTGGCAACCCATCAGAGTCACCTGGGGAGCTCATTAAAATGTAGATTCCCAGGAACCAGCCCAGAGGGGGTAGATCTGGGCTGAGGTCTACAAATCTTCATTTTCAACAAGCAGCTGGTTTAAGAACCAAGGATCTGGTTCAACCCCATCCATCCACCTATAGTAACTTTGATACAAGATGCTGCTTTTACAGTAAAGGAAACTGAGATGCCAAAAAATCAGTTAGTAGCAGCACTTGGACTAGAACCCGGTTCCCTGCCTGTTGGTATGGTGTCTCTGCCAGTGCTCTTATACCTGGCTTTCTCCCTCAGCTCACCTGTCCTTTGAGGACCTGTGAGGACCCGTAAGCCCACAGGGGAATCAGTTGTCAGGAGCTTTGATTGAATCTCTCCATTTGGCTTATTGGTGGAAAATGGCTGCTTCTCGGGCTGGGATAGAGGTGGTTTTAAGGACATTCTCAGAAAGCTGTGTTCTGTATTCTGGTGAGTTAAAAGTGGAAGGCCCAGCTGGTGGCCTCTAAAGCATACTACCCAGTTGTTCCAGACAGAATGAATAGTGGGTTCATGGGAGCATGTGTTGGAGGAGCCAGCATGGTGGACACAGAGTGAGCGACGGAGAGAGTGGCAGAAGAGGAGGTCTGGGAGATAATGGGAGGCCAGAACATATGGAGCCCTCTAGTTCACGTGATATTTGGCTTTTTCACTGAGCCACTGCAGGATTTTGAGAAGAGGAGTGTCAGAATCTGACTTCTCTGATGTGGTGGTGAGAATGGCTACCTAGGGCAGTGGGATAGAAGCAAGGAACCCAGCGAGGAGGCTTTGCAGTAATCCAGGGGACAGAGGATGGCAGCTCAGACCAAAATGGCAGGAATGCAGGTGGTGAGATGTGGTAGAATCCTGGATGTTTTTAAAAAGCAGAGCTAACAGGTTTTCCGATGAACTGAATGTGAGATGTGAGATAAAAAGAGGAGTCCAGGATGATGCCAAGCGTTTTGGCTCTAGCAATGGGAAGGCTGGAGTTACCAACTGAGAGGAAGAAGGCAGTGGTGGAGAAGGTTTAGGGGAGGGACGGCAGGACTCCGCATTGGACATACCAAGTTTGAGGTGTCTGCTAAACACACAAGGGAAGTGCGGCACAGGCTGCTGGACACATGAGCCTGGAGCTCAGGGAAAGCTGGAGACAGGCTGGAGGCAGCGAGAGTATACACGTGGTATTTAAATAAAAATCTCATGACTGGACGAGGTGATCAAGAGATTAAGTACAGACAGTGCAGAGAGTCAAGGACCCTGCCTGGGGACCCTCCAGCATCAATAGGTCAGAGAGAAATGAGACTGAGGAGGAGTGACCAGTGAGAGGGGAGGAAAACGAGGAGCGAGTCAAGTTCTAGAAGCCAAGTAGACAAAGCGTTTCCAGGAAGAGGGAGTGATCAGCTGGGTCACATGCCACTGACGCTGTAGCAAGATGAGGGTTAGGAACTGACGATTGGATTTAGCTATTGGAGAACATGGTAACCTTGACAGTGGTAGCATTTGACTCTGAACCTCATGGAGCCCCACAGTTTGACAACTGACTGTCATTTAAGACACCCTTCTTGTGAATTTTTGTCTTCTGGATTAAGTTGTAAACTTTGCAACATCAGGGATGATGAGTCAGCGTATCCGGAGTGAAGCACAGAGTGAAGTACGCTGACATCTACCTTAGGGCTCCCACCACTGGGCATTGACCTGAAGCAATTATCCTCATTCCTGGCTTACCTTGGACGCAGCATTTCAGTTCTTTGGGGTCAGTGACACCCTTCCTGCTTTCCCGGATCACAGCCCGGTTCTTCTTGTTTTCTCCCCAGAGATTGGTTCCTCCGTACATGCTGGGAATGTTGAGAATGGCAATGCCTTCCAGGAAGATGTTGCTCAGGTCCACCCCAACCCCATCACACTGGAGGGCAGAGAGAAAAGGCCATCTGTTAGTGTCCTCAGAGTGTCACAATCCAAGGTGCTGTGTGTGTATGTGTGGGGGAGGGGGAACGGGGGGCGGGTGCTGTTTTAAAGGGTGTGACAAGTCCCCAGCCACCACCCTGCCAGTGTCAGAAGCCAAATAGTGGGCAAAGTCACTCAGGCTTAATGCTTTGACCACTGTGGTGAGATGAGCGATCCAGCGCTGGCGGGCTCTGCGGAATGGGAAGAGCCAGCACAAGGCTCCAGGGTCGTCTTTAGGGTTAGAATGCTTTAGGGCGGGTTCCCAAGTCAATCGCCAAACTGTTCTCCAGTCTAATCTCATTATCATCAATCTTGCCCCTTCCTAACCATTAGAAGATTTCCTGGAACTGAATTCAGAACCTAACAAATGACAGAAAATTCAGAACCTAACAAATGATGGAAAATTTTCATTTTACCCCCTTCTGTTTTATCTCTCCTGTGAGACGCACAAGACTTTAAGTTTTGGAAGGTTTTCAGAATTTGCCTGTCTCCTGTATCTGTATTGTAAGCGCAATTTTGGCATATGAGCTTGCTGAAGGAGCAGAGTTTCTTTATCCAATCTCCACAACTTGCAATCCCCACCAGGTACGAAGAGCCAGAAAGCCTGAATTTGCATCTCACGTATCTATAAAGTCAGCCCACTTTGGCATCGTGCTTACCAACACAGCAAGAAACATCAGTGTTGATCCTTGTTCCTCAGGATAGTAGATAGTTTATTTCACTTACAGAAAACACTGGCCCCAGAGAGTTGAGCTAAGTTATCAATATTGCAAAGCTATTAAATAACAGAGCAGAGGTTCAAAGTTGGGGAGGATTTGACTACAAAGTACATGGTCCTTATCTTGCTTATTTCGAGAAAGAAAAAAATGAAACACATTCATGGAGAAAATAAAAATCCACTGTCTTTGAGGTTATATACAAACCCAAACTTTCAGAGACTTATCAACAGAGGAAGACCAGAAACGTATTGTTGCCATCAGAGGAGGACTAGAAGGCTTGTTGCCGTTCATAGTGACTCACCGCCTGATTTCTTTGCAGTTCTTAAATTACGTTATCTTGTTTCCCCAACTACAAGATGGAATACAGTGAGCTGCTCTGGGAACTGGGAACTCATTTTTTCATTGGGAAGTTCTGATCATTTGAGAGGTCTCTTTATGTTGATCTGGATTCTCTCTTACTTTTATTTCCACCAGTTGGTCCTGTTCTCCCTTCTGAACCCATACAGAATGATCCTCTTTCCTCCTCCATGGGCCAGCCGCCAGCTAGATGATGATGATGATGACGATGACCGTTGTGCACATGTATTAAGCACTGCCATCTACCACATACAATTTCATATATATCTCATTTATTATCTTCATAATAATCCTGTGAGTTAGTTACTTTTTATATTGGGGAAACTGAGGCACGAGGAGGTTAAGTAACTTGCCCAAAGTTACACAACTTACAAGTGGAAGTACACAGACTTAACGGCAGGCAGTCAGAGCCCAACTCTATTTTTCTTTTATTTCTCCTCCTTCTCACATTACGAGGTTGCACCACCTTTGGACTGACTGTCAGCTCTCTTCATCCTCTCCTGTGGGACGTGGCTTTCAGATCTTTCCCATCCTGGCTGCCCTGTTCTGCATACACTCTAGTTTGTTGCCCTCCTATCTGGCAGGACACCCGCACTGAAAAACAACACCAACGACATGATCTGATGGGGACAGGTGGCTATCACACTAGTACTTCTTGTGGCTGACATTTTATCGTGCCCCAGAAATGAGACGATGTGCAAAGCTCATGTAAGGGCTCAGCACATTATCCATCATCGCTATCCTTATTGTTCCATGCGATCAAGCTTGCGTTGGCCCTTTCGTTAGCTGCTAGATGACAACATCACTTCAGCTTAAATGAGTGGTCATCTCCGGCACCCAGACCATCTCATGATCTATTTCTCATTCAACTCTTCCCCATTCTGAAATCTGCGTAGATTTAAAAAAATAAAATAGATACAAAACTTTACATTTTTGTTAATTAGTCGGCTTTCAGCCCAAGTTGCCTCTAGTCCACCCAGCTTACTTCCAATCTTCATTCTGTGACCTTTTGTCATAGCACTCCCATCATTTGGGGATCAAATCATTAATATGTGAGTAAAAAGGGAAAAAACCAAGCCCTCTCCTTGGTCAGTTTAACACCAGACATGCATTAACATCCCTTTGGGGTATGGCCACCCTATCGGAGCTGCATCTTCTGAACTGGACTGTCACCCAGCCTCCTTTTTTTAAAATTTTACTATTTTTTTGAGATAGAGTCTCACTTTGTCGCCTGGGCTGGAGTGCAGTGGCGCAATCTCGGCTCATTGCAACCTCTGCCTCCCAGGTTCAAGCGATTCTCCGTCTCAGCCTCCTGAGTAGCTGGGATTACAGGCATTTGCCACCATGCCCGGCTAATTTTTGTATTTTTAGTAGAGAAGGGATTTCACCATGTTGGTCAGGCTGGTCTTGAACTTCTGACCTTGTGATCCACCCGCCTTGGCCTCCCAAAGTGCTGGCATTACAGATGTGAGCCACCGTGCCTGGCTTTACTTTTTCTTATAAGACAGACTGATGGAACCTTAGAGATGAGAGGCACGTAAAGGAAGATGCCTCTCATCTCTCAGGCCTCATCTTTCATAAATGAGACCCTGTGAGGTTAAGATGCTTCCCTGTGGTCATCCAACTTATTAATGGTGGAGCTAGATATGAATCCAGGTTTCCAGACCTCGATCCCGTGCTCTTTCCATGAAAACATAAAACACTGTGCTGAGATCAAACAGCATTTCCTAAATGACTGCCTTACAACCTCTATCAGAAAAGGAATAAGAGAACTCATATTAAGTCACCAATATCTCTCATGCCTATAATCCCAGCACTTTGGGAGGCAAAGGCAGGCGGATCATGACGTCAAGAGATCAAGACCATCCTGGCCAACATGGCGAAACCCCGTCTCTACTAAAATACAAAAATTAGCTGGGCATGGTGGCGCACGCCTGTAATCCCAGCTACTCAGGAGGTTGAGGCAGGAGAACTGCTTGAACCCAGGCGGCAGAGGTTGCAGCGAGCCGAGATTGCGCCACTGTACTCCAGCCTGGCGCCTGATGACAGCGCGAGACTGTCTCAAAAAAAAAAAAAAAAAAAAAGTCACTAATATCTGTGTGAAAGCCTAAATACTTGGTTAACGATCTATTCTAGAATCTTGCCAGGGATCAGAATAAAGTGTATCAGTCTGTGGTTTGCAGAATGTACCTTATTCTTATTTTTTGAACACAGGAGTGACATTTGTCCACCTCTTATTGGCTACATCCTACTCTGTTTTCTGGATTTGTCAAAGTGGCCCCTGAATGACATCTATAGGCTTGTCCAGCAACTTGGATTCAAATGTGTGTGTATTTTCCAAAGCCAGTTAGTTCTCCATTGATCTACCCCGGGCTCTAGTAACTACCTCGGGCATCTTTTCTTCCATTTTTACTTTGAGGCCACTCTCTTTGGAAAAGATGAAAACTCTTCCAGAATGGCAAAGTCCTATTGAGCTGTGCTTTCTATGTTCTTTTTTGCTTCAAACGTTGTCTAGCATTCAGCTTGGCCTTCAGTTAGCTGAAGCCAGGCTCACAGGTCTGAGTTGCTTTTGTGTCTTCCTATCTGGTTGTGTGCCCAGGCTGTGCCTCTGCGTGTGTGCGTACTCTGCGTGTGTGCATACCGTTCCCTGAAAGCATGGGCTCAGCTAGCACTCTCTGTTGCTGTCACATTGACTGAAAAACAAAAACTAACTCCTTTTTCTTTTCTTTTCAATGTGATTCATGACTTCTTAGAAATTTATTTTGGAATGTCTTCCACCCTCCTATCCTTCATACGCATATTCCTAATTAGGGATTTAGGCTGGAGTCCTTGGATCCCACTTTTATCCTTATCACCCTCTAGGTGAAGCGGTCACTTCCCCTCTGGGTTGCTTCCACATCATCTCAATGTATTCACTGTTGGTCAAAACATCCCTTTCCCTTCTGAGCAGTAATAATAATAATATTAGCAACTCCTGCTTGGTGAGAGCTTCCTAGGGCACTGTGCTAGGATTCACCCACATTATCTCTTGGGATCGTCACGCGAACAGGATGAGGGAGGCAGCATTACTACCCCCAACTGACAGGGCCTCCTAGGGGCTAAGACGCTTGCTCAAGGCTCCATAGCGTCCCGCTCTACAAGATGGCGGAGCCAGGATGCAAACCCAGGAAGGCAGATGCCAGATCCTACACTGGAGATGAGTCAGTGAGGCAAATCGGGATTTTTGCTGATGCTAGACTGATAACAAAATTAAACTTCCAGCTGTTTGAATAATTGAGATCTCCCACTACTGCTCTATCTTATGCAGTGCTTAGAGCAATGCCTGGCACATCAGTGTTGGATATTAATATTATTATATCTTGCCTCCGCGCCAGGTTGTTTTTTAAAAAAAGTACATCACCAGCACAGTCCTGCCAGTATTCCACAAAGTCACTTTTCTTCCATACTGCAGTTTTAAGCGTACTCTGTCCCCTCCCATCTCTATCCATAGCCAGCTAAGTGTGTTTGCTATTACCTTGGTAAACGTTTACCTCTTCCCGGAAGAGCAGACAATCCTCACTCTGCTTTCTAGGCTGTCCCTTCCCCTATGACTGCAGTGAGTCCCATGTAGATAGGGCAAGTGGAGGAGATGGGAGAAGCCTGCGGTCTGCTGGACCTGATGTCCGCTCCTCTTGGAATGCAACTACTTGGAAAGTGAGAGGCAATGTAGGTCTTGGAAAGAACGTGCCTGCCTGGGCTTGGAGACAAGAGAGACATGGGTTTAAATCTCGGCTCTTTCACTTGCCAGCGGTGTGATTCCGGGTCGTTTCCTTACCCCCTCTTAGGTTTAATTTGTCATCTGTAAAATGGAGGATGGAGGAGTAACATCTGCCTTAAGGAGTTGATTGGTTTCTGGAAGGCAGTAGCACTCTGTAACTGTCTGCATTACCATCACAGGTTCTCCAATCTGAAGTCACTCCCCGACCTGAAGCTTTGCTGGAAGTATCTGAATGGCCTCTTGGCCCAACCCAGGCTGGTACGAGCCTTAGCAGCGCTCGCCTGCGTGCCCATTCTCCAGAGTTCCTGGCCTCGCGATCGTACTCCTCTGGTTTCCTTCAGAACCCCAGGCCCGCTCTGGACAGGTGGAAGGCGGCCGTGCCGTCTGGGAAAGTGGAGCTGAGCCCGGGACGCTGTCGGCCTAAATGGAACACCCGCCCCGGGGCCCGATCCCCGGCGGGCTCCTGAGCTAAATTCTCCAACTGCTCCATGACGTCATCGGGCCCCCTCCCCCAGCCCCGGCCCGTGCGGCCCCGGCGTGGCGCGAAGGAGGGCGGCGGTCCCCCGCGCACGGTTGGCCGTCCCTATAACCCGGGACCCAGCTAGCCGGCTTCCCTCCGAACGGAGGCTGTGCTGGGCGTAGCCAGGGACGTAGAGCCCGGAGTGGGGCTGAAACAGAGAGCTCCCTGCCCGAGCAGCGAGCGCGCACCCCCTGAAATCGTGCTCCCGGGTACGCCCGCGGCCCGGCGCCTGACGTCTGGCTTGGAAGCAGCGCGGGAGTCTGAGCCCAGGCCCAGGAGGCCCGCGGCTGCCGGCCACGTGCAACAGTGTCCCCCTAGTTCTGGTTTCTTCCTGAGCCAGGGGTGACTGGTCGGTTTGGTGGAAGGCCGGTGCACAGGTAACAGAGTCTGCGTTAGGACGCAAAGCGCATTTATGTGCAAATGAAATGTACTGGGAACCGGTGTTCCTCCCCAACTCCCGCCCTGGATGTCTGGACCCCTCCAATCTCAGAATTCTAGGCAGAGGCCGCCAACTTCTCCGCCCCAGCCAAGAGGGACCCGGGGCACCGAGGCTTCCCAGCCGGTGCGGGCGTTTCCAACCCCTCCTGCCGGCCTGCGCGGCGACCTCAAAAAGGCGGCGGGCGGGGGCCCCACCACGCCAGCCCTGTCGATCCTATTTCTGAAGGGCCTCAGGGAAAGAGATTCCACAATTTATTTGATGACCTGTTTCAGTTTTTAGCAACTAGGAAATTCCCCCTTCTTCTAACCTCAATTCACCGTGCCACCAATTTGGTCTGGACGCAGATGGTTCTCTTTATAAGCCTGCCACTCGGGCTGTGTCTGCTCTCGGGGGTGACCTCCACCAGGCCAGACCGGAGGTGGCAGCCAGGCCTCGGTAGCTCCGGAGGCCTGTGTCCCCCTTTCAGCTGGAAATTTTCTCTTTCTTGGGTATCCTGCCACTGAGGTATTGTCCCTCCCATCTTCCACCACTCCTTCTTGGTCTTTCTTTTTTAAAAAAAAAAAAAATATGGTTTCCAGCTTCATGCATGTCCCATCATTCTCAGCAAACTGACACAAGAACAGAAAACCAAACACCGCATTTACTCACTCATAAGTGGGTGTTGAACGATGAGAACAAACACATGGACACAGGGAGGGGAACATCACACACCGGGGCCGTCGGGGCGGAGGCAAGGGGAGGGATAGCTTTGGGAGAAATACCTAATGCAGATGATGGGGGTATGGATGCAGCAAACCACCTTGGCACGTGTATACCTATGTAACAATACCTACGTTCTGCACATGTACCCCAGAACTTAAAGTATAATTTTAAAAAATTATGGGTATTTCCAAACGTATAGGGAAAGTAGAGGAATCATAAACCTCCATGTACCCCGAAACCGGTCTAGTTAATCAGCACCTCTAGCAACTGACCGCTAATCAGGTTTTAACTCTACCCCAGTTCACTTTATCACCTCCAGACTGGACTACTTTATAGTAAATACTTGAAATTCTATGATTTTATCCATGAATACTTGGCTATGTATCTTTAATAACTCAAAAAAAAATTACTTCAATACTATTGCTACTCTTAAAAAATTCTTTAATAAGTATCTGTCTTCCCTAGAGAAATACTAGAGAGAATGTTTTTAGTGTCAATAACCTGATGTGGCTCAGAAAGGAAGAAAAGGTGATGTACTGAGTGGCACTGATGAGTGACAACAGCATTATTGGAAAGATGGTCCAGTGCTATCCTCATACACAAACTGGCCTGGCCTGTAGTAATTGTTCAAATTTCCTTGACAGTATCATTTTTTTTGTTAGCTTGCTTGAAAAGTCTTCACATTGCATTTGTTGATATATCTATTAGGTTTCTTTTGATCTATAAACTCCCTGTTCTTTTTAGTCCCTGTCTTTTATTTAGTGAAAAAATGGGTCATTTGTCCTTAGAACAGTGCTTTTCAAACTTTAATGTGCATGCGAATCACTCCAGGTTCTTATTAAAATGCAGATTCTGACTCAGGGGGTCTGGGTGTGGCCCGAGACTGCATTTCAGACCTCCTCCTTGGTGATGCTGATGCTGCAAGTCTACGGACCACATTTGAGTAGTAAGGCTGTAGTGTTGCGAAGATTCTGGATTTTGCTGACGGCATCTCTGGATTGTCTTTTAAACATAGTCTATCCCTTGTGTTTTCATTAAATTGGTATTTTTATATCTAGAGGCTTGACTAGATTTAGGGTTAGCTTTTTGGCAAATTACTTTATTAATGGGGCTGTATATTTCCCATTGCATCTCATCAGAAGCACATAATTTGATGGTCTCTTTGTTGTGATGTTTAGACTGATCAGTGGATTCAGGTGTTGTCACCCTACTCCTTCCATTATACAGTTCTTGTCTAGACCCATTACTATAGTCCCCTGATGGTAAGATACGCTTGAGGACACCCTAATACCCTCCCTGTAACTTTCTTCGAAATCTCTACGGATGCCATTTTCTCTGTGAATTATTTCCCATATAGTCTCTTAAAAGGATCTCTTTTCTTTTCTTTTTTTTTTTTTTGAGACTGAGTCTCACTCATTTGCCCAGGCTGGGGTGCAATGGAAAGCAGTGGCGCAATCTTGGCTCACTCAGGCTGGAGTGCAGTGGTGCTATCTTGGCTCACTGCAACCTCCGCCTCTCAGGTTCCAGTGATTCTCTTGCCTCAGCCTCCCTAGTAGTTTGGACTACAAGTGCTCACCACCATCCATGCCTGGCTAATTTTTTGTATTTTTAGTGGAGATGGGGTTTCACCATGTTGGTCAGGCTGTCTCAAACTCCTGACCTCAGGTGATCCACCCTCCTTGGCCTCCCAAAGTGCTGGGATTATAGGTGTGAGACACTGTGCCCGACCTCTCTTTTTCTCTTCTCTGCATCTGTACTCTCATGGAATCAAAGACCTGAAGGGCTTGAAGGGTCACCCAGTCCAGAGACCTCATTTTATAGTTGAGAAAACTGAGGCTGAAGATGTTAAAGGAAGGGCCCAAAGTTACATAGCTAATTAGAGTGAGCTGATCCGGAATTAGACCTGTGGTTGTATGGACGGACAACCAAGAAGCCATGAGTGACTTTATAAAGAGGAATTTTGGCTACTAGATGAGGGCTGAAGCACAGACTCTCAGAATGGTAAAGCAGCATGGAACATTAGAGATCATTCCTAATTAACAAAATGAGAACAGTGAGGCCTAAAGCTGGTAAGTGGCCTTCCCAGCTGACACAGCTCTCTCCTGGAAGAGATAGGGCTTAACCAGGGACTCTGGGGTAAGTCGGGTGTTGGTAGTGAGGGAACAGAGTCAGAGTCACCATGTGGTTTGGTGGCACACGGGCTGAAGAGAGAAGATGAGATCTAAAAGGATAATGTGATTGAGGTATGAGGCTCTCCCCAGTGCTCTTGCTATAAATGAATCTTCCCCTTCTCTGAATTTCACTGCCTTCTTTTCACGTCTTATATGGAATGTCCATGTACATTCCATATAAGAATTCCATATAAGAATATACATTCCATGTATATTCTGCCATGTATTTTGCATATTTGCCTGTCGCCTAGGAGACTTTAAACTCATAGAAGGTGGGGACTATATCTGACAGCTCTGTGTTCTGCATAGTTCCTGGCATGTCTTACCCAGATCAGGTGTCCAATATAACTATTTGTGAATTGAAAGAAAGAATGTATGTAGAAATCCTAAAATGGAAACCCAGGTGTTCTTTGAAGAAACTTGATAAGGTTTCTTGGCTTCCAGATAAGTTACCCCAACCTCTCTGAATGAATCTAGTGAACAAATAAGGTGGACCAAGTTTCCAGGATAGGGAGAGGTATGGAAGGTTAATCCAAGTCTGCATCAAGTGGTCCTCTGATCCCAGCTGAAAGAAATCCATACCTGAACACCTGAATAGGTAACTAGAATAGGGCGCATGAGGCATGTTTTATATGAGAGAGACGTTAAGAGGCAGAAGACAGGAGTACTCACAGATCCATCAAGAATGATGAGAACCTACTTATTGTGTGCTAGACTCTAGGGATGGAGCAGAAATGGGACATGGTCCCTGTCCTCAAGGTACTCCCAGTGGGTCAATACGAGAGGCGATGGTGTGCTGTTAAATGCTCAACAGCAGACTCCCCAGGAGAAAAAATAGCCCTTGTTATTGTGTTCCATGGTGGTGTAAATATTCCTACTATGGCCAATTTCAAGTGACGATGATGACATCACCGAAAGGCAAGTTGGGAAGAGATACACCAGAAGGCAATCTTGAGCTAGCACAGCGCTGGCTGGAGGCAAGGGGACAGAAAAGGAAGTAGTTATCTGCATATCTGCAGGGCCTATGGCCATAATAGAGAAACCTATCGGGAGTGAAAGAAAAACAGGGCAAGCAACAATATCTGTCTTCCCTAGAGAAATACTAGAGAGAATGTTTTTAGTGTCAATAACCTGATGTGGCTCAGAAAGGAAGAAAAGGTGATGGTACTGAGTGGCACTAATGAGTGACGACAGCATTACACTTGATCTTAGCCCAAAGGCCGAGAAGCAATGTGACGACAGCATTATTGGAAAGATGGTCCAGTGCTATCCTCATACACAAACTGGCCTGGCCTGTAGTAACTCTTACAGAACAGTGGCTTCTCCTGCATTCCGAGGGGCTGGTGTATCATTGTAGGAGTTGATGTCTATTGTGGGCAGTTAGATAGTGACACTAATCCACACATATGTTACATATTATTAACATAACGCATGTATTGAGTAACCGTTATGAATCAGCACTTCATATATTTTATGTCTTATCTTCATGACCCTACAATATTAGTATTTGTATTCCCATGGTTTTTTTTTTTTTTTTTTTGAGACAGAGTCTTGCTCTGTCACCCAGGCTGGAGTGCAGTGGTTGCGGCTTACCACAACCTCCGCCTCCTGGGTTCAAGCGATTCTCCTGCCTCAGCTTCTTGAGTAGCTGGGATTACAGGCGCGCACCACCACACCTGGCTAATTTTTGTATTCTTAGTAGAGACGGGGGTTTCACCATGTTTTTCAAGCTGGTCTCAAACACCTGACCTCAGGCGATCTGCCTGCCTTGGCCTCCCAAAGTGCTGCAATTACAGGCTTGAGCCACTGTGCCCAGCTACATATTCCCATTTTCACAGATGAGAAAACATTGACTCAGTGACACTAAGGAAGGAACATCTTTCCAAGTTTGTCAAGGTTCGTGGTAGTCCTCATGAACTTGCAGTTTTCCTGCATGAGATGCAAGTGAGGAGATCAAGAATGCATGCACCCGATGCCTCTTACTCCTGTGCCTTGTTACGTATGAGACCACATTTGGAGTATTACAGACACAGGAATTTGATTTTTCAGTTTAAGGCAGACCCTGAAAAAAATGGAGTGTATCAAGAGAAGAGTGGTCCAGGGTATTTATGGATCTATAAATCAGGCCATCTAAGGAACTGGGGCTGTTTAGCTCAGTGCAGATGAAGAAGAGACACCATGAAGATACGTCTCCAGCCCTGTGAAAGGCGGTCACGTGGAGGAGTGAGGAGGATGTTCTCTGTGCCCCCAGAGGGTGAAAATGGGCCCGGTCGATGGGGAATTCAGTCATGTACCCCATAAACACTTACTGTGCACCTATTTTGTTCCAAGCATTGTGCTAAGTGCTGTCTAGGGAAGAAGATGACAAGGAATGGGACACACGATCCTTGTTCAACACCAGGAAGAACTTTCTGAAAAACGGAGCTGTCCAGTAATGCAGCAGGCTTCTTGGAAAATGGTGAATTTCCTATCTTTGGAGTATTCAGGAGGAGGTTGGGATCCCACTTATCAAAATGTGCTGGGATGAGTCTTTTGTGGAGTGGTAAGTGGACCTAAATCCCCTTCCAGTTCCAAAATTCCACATATACGTTCAGCTTTGTTTTGGCAGGCTAGCATGCGCTGAGCTGGAAGGGTGCCATCCTGAGCCCCCACTTCTACCCAGCCTTGTCCACCCTGCTGGGTGCTCTGAGTTCTCTGACAGTGAGTCGAGGTGGGCCAGTTAGACTGGAAAGTGGCTGCCATCTGTGACAGAGATGATGGAGTTCTGGCGGGTCTGTGTGGGCTCAAGGAATGCGGCACTGAAGCCATGTACACACAACCTGCTTAAGAACATCCCATGGGCAGAACACGTTCTCTTCCTCTTTAGCCCTCCTCTGTTGCTGTGCCAGGCAGGCACAATGGTGCCTTTGAGAGGGGCAGCTGGAAGGGGGTGTTGGCAGGCAGACTGGAAGTAGAATATTGCAGCTGGGGGATGGGGGTGCCCAAATTCATTTCCAGGAGTGAGCCGGCACTGGGTGCCAGTTTCCAAAACAAAACTGCTGTTTCTCAGAGTTCACAGGGATGGGTTGCCTCAGAGTTGGACAGAAGGCAAAGCTGTTTCCTATCCGCTGCTCCACCCGCCCCAAGAGTTTTTTTTTTTTTTTTTTTAAACTGATGTGTTAAGGCATTCTTGCTCTGGATGAAGATTAATGGGCTTTGCTGTCTGTCTGGGAAGCTGAGACCGACCTAGGGTGGATGAAGCTTTTGGAGAGATCACACTTTCCTGCAGACAAAGCAGGGCTTGATGGCCTGAGGACCAGCAGGGATCAGGGGCAGGTAGGCTTCTGAGCCATGAGAGAGGACTCAGAATGGAGACCCTTTCTGCCCTGCAGGGTCACTTCTACCCTACAGCCACCTGGCACCCTCACTGCCACATGGGAACTGCCCACTCACTGTCTTAACTCTGTTAGGTGGGAAAGAGGTGGGAGAATGTTGGCATTTCCTGTTCTGGTTCACAGTTGTCCCTGACCCTCTGCTACTATGAAAGATACCACCAGTAGCTCGGAGATGGGCGTGGGAGGTTCTCTCACTCACTGCGCAGTTAGGAGAAGGCCGGAGTGCCAGCCATCTTCCCCTTTGTGTTACAAATGCAGCAAGGTGGGCCCCTTTTTCTGGTAGCTTCCAATAAAAAGGTGTGACTTGAGGCTGGTCAAGTGATCATTTCTAGTGTTCGCACCAATTATGGAATTTTCTTTTCTTTCCTTTTCTTTTTTTTTTTTTGAGACGGTGTTTCCCTCTGTCGCCCGGGCTGGAGTGCAATGGCCTGATCTCGGCTCACCGCATCCTCTGCCTCCGGGGTTCAAGTAATTCTCCTGCCTCAGCCTCCTGAGTAGCTGGTATTACAGGCATGCGCCACTACACCCAGCTAATTTTGTATTTTTAGTAAAAACGGGGTTTCTCCATGTTGGTCAGGCTGGTCTCGAACTCCCGACCTCAGGTGATTCACCACTTCGGCCTCCCTTACAGGCATGAGCCACTGTGCCCGGCCCAATTATGGAATTTTCTATTCTTGTTTCAATTTTACAATCAACAAATAACTAATGAGGAATTACTTCATTTTAGGTATTGTGCTAAGTCCAGGGGTATAGAATGAATAAGATAAAGTCCTTGCTTCAGAAAGCTGACTGCCTGATAGGCCAAGTCCTGAATGGCAGCCCCTTTATCAACTAAATGGACACATGACTCTTCTAAAAGCAGGAGGGTAATGCAGATGTTGTCTCCTACCGCAGGGCCTGTGGCACCATGAAGGGCATATGGGCCTGGGATCACAGATCGAGGCTTTAAACTCATCTGATCTTGGGAGTACGTACTTATTTTATGAGATGCAGTTTCCTTGGGTAAATAATGAGAATAATACACGATCCTGCAGAGCTGCTATAAAGACGAAATACGATAGAGCTTACCACGTGGTAAGTACTCAGAATGTTGCTACTATTGCTATTTATTTGCTGATCCTAATGGACATGAGATATAACGTGTGTGTACGCAGTGGTTTTTATTCAATCCCTTGTAGATTCTGTGACCTTCCTTAAAGATTCAATTCTTCTACCTTCTTAATTCCTCTTCTAGTGAAGACTAAGATGAGTTAAGTTTATGATCTCACAGACTAAGTTAGAAAAACAGACATATCTACTATAGCCAATGACACATTTGTATATAATACTCTCTGTTTAATAACCTGTGACTATAGAGGAAGAAAAGGATTGTGAGGTTTCTTTTCCCTGAGGTTCCCAAATCTCCTGACTGTGGTGATGAAGATCATGAATTCCTCTGAATATTCTAAATAGTCTACATCATTTCCTACTGATGCGGCCTCACAGTTTATTGCTACTTAAAAGATGCATTTGTTTGGTAGACGATGCTTGGGGAAAGTTATTTATTTTTTTTTTTTTTGAGCTGGATTCTCGCTCTGTTGCCCAGGCTGTAGTGCAGTGGCTTGATCTTGGCTCACTGTACCTTCGCCTCCCGGGTTCAAGCAATTCTGTGCCTCAGCCTCCGGAGTAGCTGGGATTACAGGCGCCTGCTACCATGCCCGGCTATTTTTTTGATATTTTTAGTAGAGACAGGGTTTTATCATCTTGGCCAGGCTGGTCTTGAACTCCTGACCTCAAGTGACCCACCTGCCTCGGCCTCCCAAATTGTTGGGATTACAGGCGTGAGCCACCGCGCCTGGACAAGTTATTCTTTCAGGAAGGGACCTTGGTGGTATAATATTTATGCTCCCTGGGGCTGGGACAGAGGTTGGCTGAAAGAATCTTCCAGAAAGAAATGTGTTGTGGGAGAGCATTCTAATCCAACACGTGACCCCCAACTTCGGTCTTCTGAGACTTTCTTGGGCCCCATCTATTGAACATGCTGCATATCACCCAACAACTACTTTGTGAACATGTAGGCATAAAATTTAATCTTTAAAAGTTATTCCCAAGTCCATGGAAGACACGAAGTAGATATAGCCAGGAGTCCGAAGACAAAAGCAAATCAAAGCAATTCACGAAGAACAAAAGAAATGGAAAAGAACAGGAAAGTAAAAGCATATGAATGAATGGAGGCTTGAAGTGAACTACAGGGTACACATTAGTAAGAAATTAAAAAAAAAAGAAGGTCATTTAAGAAAGAGAAAAAGTTTCATGTGCTGGAAACTGCAAGAAAACAATGGAATTTTGTAAGGGAAAGTTGACAGGAACAATTTTTCCTTAGTAAGCCGAACGATTCTAAGCATCAGTGAAGGAAACTTATAGTCAGTGCATGATAGAAAGAGACAGAGATGGGGATGACGGAGCTGCATTTAAAAATGAATGAAGATTTAACAAGCCAAAGAATCATAGAGGTCCTCAGGAGGCCTGATGTTAAAGAAACAAGAGCTAAGATTTTTCTAAGATTGAAACGAGGCCAGTGTTGTAACAGTGCTGATTCCTGGTTGGTGGGATTGGGGGTTATTTTCTTTTTTGCCCCTCTCTATTTTAAAATGTTCTACCATGAATTTGGATTACCTTTGTAATCAGGAAAAGAGGTTAGCACACACATTAGGAGTAGCAGAAAGAAAGCGAATAGGAGGAAGCAGAAAGAAACCCAGTGGTGAGAACGGGGGGATGGGCAGGAAGAAGCACCCGCAAGTGGCAGGAGCTGCCTTGGATGGTCTCACAGTGAGGGTGATGCTGGAATGAGGGAGCTGCTGGACTGGGTTGAGGAAGGGAATAAACTAGAAAGAGGATCTCTCTCGGGACCGTTCCAGCCTTACTTCTGACTCCAGGGTTTGATGTGCAATCAGATTGCCCCTCTTATTTTCCAAGAACTCAAAATCGCTTCTAATGCTCTTCTGAACACTCCCTTCCCCACGCGTGTTTCCATTTCTTCCACTGTGGCTGCATGGACAGGCTGCCTGTCAGCCAATTCCCACTTTCCTTACTCCAGGGAAAGTCTCTACCTATGCGAGCTGAGAAGAAGGTTCAGATCATGCCAGGAGACCAAGGCTTGAAGACCTCTTTCCCTCTGATTTAAGAGTGTGCAGCACTGCAGGTGGATACTAAGACAGAGTAGAGAATGCCCACAGTTGGAGCTTGAGAGCTGTGAGTTCTCTTCTGCACATACTGGTTTGGGTGAACTTAGTCTCTCTTTTAAAAATAACGGCACTGGCCAGGTGCGGTGGCTCACGCCTGTAATCCCAGCACTTTGGGAGACCCAGTGGGTGGATCACTTGAGGTCAGGAGTTTGAGACCAGCTTGGCCAACATGGCGAAACCTCATCTCTACTGAAAATACAAAAGTTAACTGGGCGTGGTGGCGGGTGCCTGTAATCCCAGCTACTAGGGAGGCTGAGGAGGAAGAATCTCTTGAATCCAGAAGGCGGAGGTTGTGGTGAGCTGAGATTGTGCCATTGCACTCCAGCCTGGGCGACAAGAGTGAAACTATGTCTCAAAAAAAAAAAGCAAAAACAAAAACAAAACCCACAGCACTAACACAGAGTGATCTCGAGAATATAAAGGTGAGTGAAAAGGCAAGTTCAGAGCGTTAAGACATTGGGGGCTTCAGCTTTATCTGTAATATTTTATTTCTTCTACTGAAAAACAGTTGAAGGTGCCGGGTGCGGTGGCTCTCGCTTGTAATCCCAGCACTTTGGGAGGCCAAGGTGGGTGGATCACCTGAGGTCAGGAATTCAAGACCAGCCTGGCCAACATGGCAAAACCCTGTATCTACTAAAAATACAAAAATTAACTGGATGTGGTGGTGGGTGCCTGTAATCCCAGCTATTTGGGAGGCTGAGGCAGGAGGATTACTTGAACCTGAGAGGCAGGGGTTTCAGTGAGCTAAGATTGTGCCACTGCATTCCAGCCGGGATGACAGAGCGAAACTCCATCTCAAAAAACAAAACAAAACAAAACGGAAAAATAGTTGAAGGAAATAAGACAAAATAATGACAATATCAATACTGAGTGAGGGAGAATTGTGAGTATTTGATATACTATTCTCAAGACTTTTCTGTATTAAAAAATCCTCAATTAAAAGGAGTAACTGATGTGCAGAGATTCCCAAAATATACTGGATAACCAGATTTTTTTTTTTTTTTTTTTTTGAGCAGCTTCCAGATTTGGACTAACTTCCCCTCCATCAAAGTTTATATTAGTTCATGTTAGTGGAGCTGGTTGGCCTTCCCTTGTGAATATTGTTTTAAAGTCTGGATTAAATATCAAGGAATTTTGGAAGTTCTTATTTTTAAAATAAAACAGCTCTACAAAATGTAAAATAAGTGCTTGAGTTGAAACCCATCTGGTTTGCTCTACCTATGATCCCATTCAAAAACCTCTGCAAGGTTACTGTGGGCCTGGGGCTGGGGAGGTGACCGTGTGCCTCCCTCGCCCCACCCCCCACCTGTTTAATCAGATGAAATCAGGTTAGAATGAATATTAAGAGCCTCTGGAAGGGAAGAGATGTCAGGGAGCACCCTGAGAGACCACCTTAGACCAGGGATGGTGAGGATGGGGGTGCAGGTGACATGCCTGCTTCTTCTTCTTCCCTTTTTTTTTTTTTTTTGAGAGGGAGTCTCGCTCTGTTGCCCAGAGTGGAATGCAAAGGTGCAGTTTTTGTTCACTGCAATCTTCTCCCGGGTTCAAGAGATTCTCCTGCTTCAGCCTCCCACGTAGCTGGGATTACAGGCATGCGCCACCACACCTGGCTAATTTTGTATTTTTAGTAGAGACGAGGTTTCACCGTGTTGGCCAGGCTGGTCTCGAACTCCTGATCTCAGGTGATCCACCCCCCTCAGCCTCCCAAAGTGCTAGGATTACAGGTGTGAGCCACCACACCCTACCAACATGCCAGCTTCTTAATTAGAGCCTACAGTGATTTATGGAGCACCCAGTTGTCAGGTGCAGCACTCACATTCACAGGCCTTCCTTTGTGGTCTTACAGAAGGAGCACCTAGCGCAAACATTTGCAGTATTTTTTTATGTTCCCTTTTTGATAAATGGAAACATTTAATCCCTGCTTTTAACATTATCTGAAATGTCAAAATAAAGCCTGTGAATGATCAGGAGATTGGACATGCCCAAACCTCGTTGACAGTGTCTGCTCTAGACTGAGCTGCTCAGGTGCCAGCACTGCCCCGAAATTCTCGGGTATCCGGCAGATCTGGATCTGAAACCTGACCTAATCGCTCATAGGCTATGGACCTCAGGTGAGCTTCTTACCTTCTCTCAACCTCTGTCTCCCTTCTCTGGAAAGGTGATTATGACACCTGCCACTTGGGGCTGCTTTGCAGGTGCCGTGAGGCACTTAACACCACTGCCAGTTACACAAAAAAACAAAAACAAAAAGCCCCGAAAACTTTAATCCTAATGATGGCCTTGGGAGGTAGACTAACCCCTACATCCCCCATTTTACAGATGAGAATACTGAGGCTCAGACATAGAGTTCGATAAGTTGTTTAACCTAAGCACAGACCAGGGCTCCCCGCCAGGCCTTGTGAGCCCAAGTCAGAGCCCCAGCCAAATATTTGCAGGTGAGCAGTAGATTTAGTCACCTTCTCCCCTGCCTGAGTCACAGGGCCCTAAAAAACAGGGCCAGGAGTGACTTGACTCACGTGGCGCTGCAGGACTCTTTGGATCGGGTTTCCTTAGCACTAGTTAAGCAAGTGCCATATTACCCAGCTCCTGTGTGTTCTGTGGATTCCCTTCAGTTTCTCTCTTGTCTAGCTGGCCCAGCTGGCCACAGGCTTTATTTCAGAGATAAGACCAAGTTTCCTATTTCTTCTCAAACAGCCACTAGCCTCAGAGAAATCGCCTGTATATCACTTTAGCATGCGAATGGCTTTCTCTCTCTCTTTCTCTCTCTCCCTTTCTCTCTTTCTTTCCTTTCTTCTTTCTCTTTCTTTCTCTCTCTTCTTCCCTCCCTCCCTCCCTCCTTCCCTTCCTTCCTTCCTGCCTTCCTGCCTGCCTGCCCTCCTGCCCACCCACCCGCCTTCCTGCCTGCCTGCCTGCCTGCCTTCCCGCCTGCCCGCCTGCTTTTTTGTCTCTCTCTGTCATCCAGACTGGAGTGCAGTTGCGCTGCAACCTCTGCCTCCCAGGCTCAAGCGACCCTCCTGCTTCAGCCTCCCCAGTAGCTGGGATTACAGGCACGCACCACCACACCTGCCTATTTTTGTATTTTTAGTAGAGATGAGGTTTCACCATGTTGGCCAGGCTGGCCTCAAACTCCTGACCTCAGGTGATCCACCCGCCTCGGCCTCTCAAAGTGTTGGGATTACAGGTGTGAGCCACTGCTCCCGGCCACGTGAATGGCTTTTAATGGAGACCTTCCCTGCAATCTCTCATGTGAGCTTTTAAGTTACCCCATCCAACTTGTAATTTACCCCATTGGCAAAAAAAAAAAGAAAAAAAAGAAAAAAAAAAGGAAGAACCTAAATAGACTTCACTATCTGTTCCCCCAAGTTCCTTATAGTTGTGCCCTTCCTCTGGTTGCTGAACCTGTCAGCCTCAGTTTCCTCATCCGTATAGTGAGGACATTAATTTTGGCCCTGCCTGTTCTGTGGATCAAAATAAATGAGATGCTGTGTGAGAAGACCTTTTGCAAACTTTAAGGCAGGTTTCCTCCTCTCTGACTCTCCTGTGATCCAGCCTGAATCTATGCCTTCCTCAAGTGAGAAGTAGGACTGAGTCTTCTGTCGTTTGCAAAGCGTTTCTCAGCGCACCTGCCCAGCTGCATGAGCTGAGAGGAAATCAGCATACAGTGAAGGAGGAAGAAACAGTGCCTGGCGCTGAAGACTTTACCTTTACCGCTTCCAGCACTTGTACGGTACATCTCTATTTACTGGGTTCCAAGCTCAACTCACTCTAAAAGACCTGGATCTTCTCTCTTACCAGTTTTCAGCAATGAAGTTTTGGTCAGGAGACTGAATGTACCTGGGCCTCATTTTTAAAATGAATACTTGCCTCGCTGCTTTGTCATAGCATATGAGGACATGTTATGGTCGGTGGTCAAAGCATGTGACTTTTTCTTGTCCCATTTGACTTTTCTCTCCCTTCAGTTTACCGTTTTTTTTTTTTGTTTTGTTTTGTTTTGTTTTTGAGATGGAGTCTCACTCTGTCACCCAGGCTGGAGTGCAGTGGCACCATCTCAGCTCACTGCAACCTCCGCCTCCCAGGTTCAAGCGATTCTCCTGCCTCAGCCTCCAGAGTAGCTGGGATTACAGGCATGTGCCACCACGCATGGCTAATTTTTGTTTTTTTAGTAGAGATGGGGTTTCACCATGTTGGCCAGGCTGGTC